>JAJIBD010027753.1:0-106698 GCA_021461705.1 Cryptotis parvus
TTTTTTATTGTACCACCATGAGACATACAATTACAAAGGTGTTCATAATTGGTTCTTGGTAATACAGTATTCCAGCACCCATCCCTCCACCAGTGCCCCATTTCCACCACCAATGCACCCCACCCCTCCCACCCCCCCAGACTGCCTCAATAGCTGGTAGCCCTGTTTCCTCTCTTTCTCTCTCTGTCTCTCTCTCTGTCTCTGCATCTCTCTCCCTCTTCTTTTACACATTGTGGCTAGCCCTGCAGATATTTAGAGTTTATCACTTAAGTCTCTTTGTGTATATTCAATGGTGAGTTTTAATCTGCCATTACCATTTCCCAAATTTAGTAAAACACTGGTATCTATTTATATTCTATTAATGAATGCAGTCATTCTATATCTGTCCTTTTCCTTCTGACTAATTTCACTCAGCATGATAGTCTCCATGTCCATCCATTTGCAGGTAAATTTCATAATTTCATCTTTTCTGACAGCTGCATAGTATTCCATAGTGTAGATAAACCACAGTTTCTTTAGCCAGTCCTCCGTTCTCGGGCATTTAGGTTGTTTCCAGATTCTAGCTATAGTGAATAGCACAGAGATGAATAAAGAAGTACAGATAGTGTTTCTGCTATGTGTTTTTTTGGTCTCTCGGGTATATTCCCAGGAGTGCTATTGCTGGATCAAATGGGAGCTCAATATCTAGTTTTCAGAGGAATGCCCATATTGTTTTCCAAAAGGGCTGGACCAGTCGGCACTCCCACCAACAGTGGATGAGAGTCCCTTTTTTCCCCCACATCCACGCCAGCACCAGTTGTTCTTGCTGTTTTGGATGTGTGCCAGTCTCTGTGGTGTGAGATGGTATCTCATTGTTGTTTTGATTTGCATCTCCCTGATGATTAAAGATGAAGAGCACTTTTTCATATACCTTTTGGCCATTCAAATTTCTTCTTTTTGGAAGCTTCTGTTCATTTCTTCTCCCCATTTTTTGATGGGGTTGGCTGTTTTTTTTTGTGAAGTGCTACCAGTGCCTGATATATCCTGGATATTAACCCCTTGTCAGATGGGTATTGGGTGAATATCCTTTCCCCACTCTGTGGATTGTTTTTGTATCTTGGTCACAGTTTCTTTTGAGGTGCAGAAGCTTTTCAACTTTATATAATCCCATTTGTTTATTTTTACTTCCATTTGCTTGGTCAGTGGTGTGTCGTCTTTAAAGATACTTTTAGTTTTGATGTTGTAGAGCGTTTCTCCTATGTTTTCTTCGATGTACCTTATAGATTCATGCCTGATCTTGAGATCTAGAATCCATTTTGATCTGACTTTTGTGCATGGTGTTAAAAAGGAGGTCTAAGTTCATTTTTTTCACGTAGCTGCCCAGTTTTCCCAACACCATTTGTTGAAGAGGGTTTCTTTGCTCCACTTCATATTTTTTTGCTCCTTTATCGAAGATTAAGTGCTTGTATATTTGAGAGTGTGTTTCAGGATATTCAGTTCTATTCCATAGGTCTATGGGTCTGTCTCTATACCAATACCACACTGTCTTAATTACAACTGCTCTGTAGTAGAGCTTGAGGTTGGGGAAAAGTGATACCTCCCATCTTTTCCCCAAAGATTTGCTTTAGCTATTCGTGGTGGTTTATTATTCCATACAAATTTCAGGAGTGTTTGTTCAATTTCTTTGAAGAACATCATGGGTATCTTTATAGGGACCGCATTGACAGGGCTTTTCATCCCCAAAAAGCTGAATACACTTTCTTCTCCAGTGCACATGGAACATACCCAAAATAGATCACATGCTCAGCCATAAATCATACCTCCATAAAATCAAGAAGATAGAAATTGTGCCAACTATTTTTTTGACCATGATGCACTGAAAATGGAAGTTAATTGTACACAAAAACGGGAGACCAATACCAAGTACCTGGAAACTAAACAGCTCACTGCTGAACAACCAGCCAGTCATAAAAGAAATCAAAGAGGAAATCCAAAGATTCCTTTGAAATAAATGAGACTGAAGACAAGAATTACCAGAACTTCTGGGATACAGCAAAAGCAGTGTTAAGAGGCAAGTTCATAGCTCTTCAAGGATTCATCAGAAAAGAAGAAAAGGCCATCACAAACAGTCTGACTTCACAACTTAAGATCTTAGAGAGTGATCAACAAAAGGAGCCCAACCCAAGCAGAAAGAAAGAAATAATAAAACTTAGAGCAGAAATCAATGAGATGGAATGTTTAAAAAACAATCCAGAAGATCAACAAAATCAAAAGCTGGTTCTTTGAAAAGATAAACAAGATTGACAAACCACTTGCAAGACTTGTAAGAAAAGGAAAAAGAGAGAACCCAAATAAATAGAATCAGAAATGAACAGGGGACATCACCAACAGAAACCACAGAAATTCAAAAGATCATCAGAAATTACTATGAGAGCCTGTATGCCACGAAACAAGAGAAGCTAGAAGAAATGGACAAATTCCTGAGTTCCTATAGCCTCCCAAGTCTGCAACAAGAAAATTTGGAACACCCTCAACAAACCTATCTCCATCGAGGAAATAGAATCGGTAATCAAAAGTCTCCCCAAACACAAAAGCCCAGGTCCAGATGGATTCACCAGTGAATTCTACAAAACCTTTAAAGAGGACCTACTCCCAATTCTTTTTAAGATCTTCCCGCAAATTGAAGAAACAGAAACAGTCCCAAATAGCTTTTTACGAGGCACATATCACCCTGATACCCAAAGCAGATAGAGATGTCACAAAAAAAGGAAAACAATAGACCAATCTCCCTGATGAATACAGATGCTAAGATCTTCAACAAAATACTAGCAAATAGAATCCAAGAGTCATCAAAAAGATTATACACCATGACCAAGTGGGATTCATCCCGGGAATGCAAGGATGGTTCAACATCCGCAAGTCAATCAACATAATACATCATATCAACAAAAAAAAAATAAAAACCATATGATCATATCAATAGATGCAGAGAAGGAATTTGACAAGATTCAACACCCGTTCATGATAAAAGCTCTCCATAAAATGGGGATTGAAGGAACCTTCCTCAAGATAATCCAGGCCATCTACTACAAGCCCACAGCGAGCATCATTCTCAATGGGGAAAAACTGAAAGCCTTCCCCTTAAGATCAGGGGACAAGACAAGGCTGCCCACTCTCACCACTTCTATTCAATATAGTACTGGAAGTACTTGCCATAGCAATCAGGGAAGAAAAAGACATTAAGGGCATCCAGATAGGAAGGGAAGAAGCCAAGTTATCACTATTTGCAGATGACATGATATTATACCTGGAAAACCCGAAACTCTCTACCAAGAGGCTCCTAGAAATAATACATTCCCTATAGTCAATGGCCTTCCTATATGCAAACAGCGAAGAGAGAAGAAAGGGACATTGAAGAAACTATCCCATTCACAATTGCTCCGCAGAAAATCAAATACCTAGGAATCAGTTTGACAAAGAATGTAAAGGATCTCTACAAAGAAAACTACAAAACGTTACTTCAGGAAATAAAAGAAGACCTGAGAAAATGGAGACACATTCCCTGCTCATGGATTGGAAGGATTAACATTATCAAAGAGGTTTTTTTAAATGATGTTGTCTTATTTCTACAAACTGGAAAAGGGATGAAATTTCATCGGCTCCCCAGTCCCCGCTCATCAAAGGGTAGGGTTGGTAGGAGGAGATATAGAGCAACAAGGGCAAGATTTGAGCTAAAGGCTGATCTTGAGCTGATCTTGTACCCTATCCTGTTTGGGTAGGTCTTGGTTTCTGGGTTTCTATTTTTAAAAAATATATTTTATTATACTACAATGAGATAAACAGTTACAAAATGTTCATGTTTGGGTTTTGGTCATACAGTGTTCCAACACCCATCCCTCCACCAGTGCCCATTTCCCACCACCAATGTCTCTCAGATTCCCTCTCCCCTCCTAGCCTGCCTATATGGCAGGCTCCTTTATCTCTTTTCTCTCTCTCTCTCTCTTTCTCTCTTCCTTCTCTTACATATTGTGGATTGTAGTATATATACTTAGAGGTTATCATGTGTATATTTTGCTTGTATTTAATGCTAAGTTCTATGTAGTAATAGCACCTTTCGACAATTATTGGCACACTTCCCTTCTCTGTCTTACCTAACCTCTGCGCCCAACATGTTTGTGGTAAGTTCCACTTTTGACAAGACTTCCTGATCCACCTTTCGCCTGACCTTGGATTTTGGTCATAATATGTACATATATATATTTATGTCATGCAAATAAATGCTGTCATTCTATATTTGTCTCTCTCCTTTTTGGCTAATTTCACTCAACATGACCCTCTCCATGTCCATCCATTTATAGGCAAATTTTATAACTTCATTTTTCCTAACAGCTGCATAGTATTCCATTGTGTAGATGTACCACAGTTTCTTTAGCCAGTCATCAATTCTTGGGCACTCTGGTTGTTTCCAGATTCTGGCTATTGTGAATAATGCTGCTATGAACATAAAAAGTAGGGATGGTGTTTCTGCTGCATGTTTTTTGGCTTCCCAGGGCATATTACCAGGAGTGGTATGGCTGGGTCAAATGGGAGTTCAATTTCTAGTCTTTGGAGGAATGTCCATATAGTTTTCCAAAAAGGCTATCCATTGTTTTTAATAGAGCTGTTAAATCTACCTTCTCTCTTTCTCTGCACTTAGAAGACTGCCAAAGCAAAGAGAGAAGGCAGAGCATGGGGCTGCTGTAAAAGAGGAAAACCTAAGTCCTGTGCCACACTAGAATTATTGAGTAGAAGTTATTAACAGATTTGTTTGAAGTAAGCTAGAATTGGGGCTCTGTGAATGGAAAGACCTGACCACTGAACCCCTCCTCATGGAGGGCCTTAGTTGTACTGAAAATTCAAATGCTAAACTTGAACTACCCATGTGGCAAAATGGGAAATGGGTTGTCAGGAGAAACTCTGGAGAATTATTGGAGGAAAAGTCTCAAAGCACTTAGCTGGGATCATTACTAGTCTTCCAATATATTTAATAATTAACTGGACTTTGTTCCTGATGCATTTTAGCATTGATTGTTGTATGGGTGGTATGATTTCTTTCATATACTTTTCCTTGAAATTTTTTTTATTTAATCCTTAAAATCCAACTCAATCCTTGCTTTTTTTTTTTTGAGGTTAAAAGACTGGAGCCCAACTCTAAAGTACAGTTTCTTAGCTAGAATGACCCTTATATGTGTAAAAGCTTTAACATACGTGATTAATGATTCAAATTAAAGACAAAAAATAGATTTTTTTGTTTTGACACATTACGAATTTTTTGAAGTTGATAAGATTTGCTGAGTTTTTGCTTTGTTGATTGTAAAACTCAAAAAATTTTTTTTGCTTTGTTGATTGTAAAACTCGAGGGCAATTCTATAGAAGAAAAAATACTTATCAGTCATACCTTAGTATATAAGCAACTCTGCTCTGGAAGGAGAGAAATAGAGGCTTGTGGGGAGAGAAGGGGCAGATGAGAAGTAGCAAGAGACAGAGATCAAGGGGATTCAGGCACATTGGTGGTGTTATGAATAATAGAGCTAACTATCCAAACCGTGGAGTTAACAACACCAAAATCATAGAGGCACAAACTTTAACAACCAAACATGAAAAAGTGCCTGTCAAGAAGGCAGGCTGGGAATGGGTGGGAGTGTGTTAGGCTAGGGAACCTAGAACACTGATGGAGGGGAGCTGGCACTGGTGGTGGGATCTGTGCTGGAACACTGTGTCAGAAAGTCGGCGATGATAAGTTTGAGAATCATGGTGCTCTAATAAGATCATAACATAAAATAATGAAAGATAAAACAAAACCAACCCCCCTCTCCCAACTCTCCTCTGCTGCATGTTTGTTTCCTGTGAGCAGTTCATTTTGTTGACAAACACATTTAACTTGCCTGGTGATTGTTAATAATATTTTTGATTCCTGCTTCTCCATTGTTAGAATGTTGAGGACTTCATTTTTAATTGCTAAAGGCATGTAATAAAATAAAGTGTATATAACTGTTCACTGATAGAGAAGTTAAGGAATATAATTGTACTCTACTCATATCTCTGTCTATTTTATCCAGGTAAATGGGCCACTATTTTAGGGTAATCTGATTGATATTAGTCACTTAAAACATATTTAATGGTTACTCTACTTTTGTTCTAAATATTAAAAAGATAACAATTACAAAATTAAAAATTTAACATTATAAATGTTTATTGTTGTATTCATTTAAACATTAATGAAAATAATTAAATATGTATTATTTGTAAGTCTAAAATTATCTTGTTTTGAGCAGTAAATGATATTTAATATAGACTCCAGGGAATTTATATGAACTTGCATAGTTCAATGTTTATGGATACCTCAGTTATCTCATCACTCAATTTATAAGACAATATTGGACATGTTTGTATGCCTTATAAATGTTTAAAGGTCACTTGAGTTCTTGATAAATTATTGCATCCCTGTTTACTCTATTGACAAGCTATTCAGAAAAATATTACTATATAAGAAAATATTAACTAATGGTTTATTTTTCTGAGGCTTAAAATAGGAAAATGCAAGAGACCATCTGTTTGGGGAAGTGTGTGTGTGTGTGTGTGTGTGTGTGTGTGTTTTCATTTTGGTTTTTGGTTTTCACAGTGCCAGGAATGAAACCCAGTTCTTGCACATTCAAGGCAGTATAGAACCAAGTATGGCTCTGCTGAGCCACAGCCCCAATCCCAGGAAAATGGAACAAGTTCAGGAGAAGAAACTAAATTTTAAAGAAGTGGTGAGATTAAAATAAACAAATAAAAAGACTCATGCCAGTTTATTAAAATTTGGAGCCAGAAATACAGATGTTAGTTAGACAATGGAACTGGGTCAAATCAAGTAGGAGCGGATGTGGAGGTGATAGCAGGTGAGTTTGCTGGGATCCAGCTACTCTGGTCCAAGGAATTATGATGCAATTAATGCCAATTGGTAAATAAACATCAGAAATCTAAAACACAAAAGCAAACAAACCAGTTTGTGGCTAATATGTTTTTATTTGGACATCAAAATAATGATAGCTAGTGGTTACAGTTCTTCTATTTATGTACATTTAGGCCTTTTTGATGCTTGAGTTCTAGTTTAATTGATATTTTGATTAATTTTCAACTGATTAAGAATTGTATTTGGACATTAGAATATAAAAAGTGCAATTATAAGTTGACCCATATAGTAGAAGTCCAGTTAGGAAATGAAGAAAATAATTGTTTGTCAACCATGTTAAAAAAAAGTTCAAGCAGGTGTCATCACTAAATGATAATGCTAGTGTGTAAGTTTGAGTAGCAAAAGGACATTATACCTAATCAAAGTAGCTTCACACTAAATACTTAACTATAAAGGGAAAAATAATTACAACGAAAATAAAAATAGGGACTCTGGAAGAGTGTATCTCATAGCAATTAAAATGAATGTCAGCAACATGGCGAAGTTAGCATCAGTGCCTCACGATAAGATCACTAAGACTATCGTGGCTGATGTACCTAACAAAAAATACAGGAACTTAATCTAACAATAAGGAATTGAAAACTGTCCTAAATTTAGGGGCCTTCTCAAAAAAAAAAGTCTATTTAATGTCATGAGAGATTGAGGGAAAGTTCCAGGTAAGAGGAACTGAAACAACTGAGTCAGTGCTCAGTCTGGGATTTTGGTCTCTGTTACAAGGACATTATTAAAATAATGAGTGGGTGAAATCCAAAAGTCTGTTGAAGACAAGCAGTAGTGCTGTACCACTCAGAGTCTTGATTTTGGTCAATGTGCTTTAACGAGGTAAGATAAACATACTAAAGTATCTAGGGATGCTGTATGTCGGCCACATAAAGTTTAGAAAAAAAGTCAAAGGAGAAAAGATAAAGCAAATATGAAATATTAACTTAATACTTGGATGAAAGTATGCAGGAAATCTGTGCTATTCTTAGAGCTTTTTGGATAGTATAAAAAGTAAAGATGTACGTTTAGAAACAATCACCATTTTGAATCAAAGCTCTATATAAAGAGTTTGCAGCCGGAAGCTGGTTTGGGATCCACACCTGGTGTTGCTCAGGGGTGAATCCTGGCTCTGCACTTAGCAATCACTCCTGCTTGGGGGACTCCCTAAGAGCACCCCATATGGGGTACTGGCGATTGAACCCATGTTGATCAGATGCAAGACAAGCCCTGAACTGGCTGTACTATTGCTCCTGCCTGGCTGTCCTGAGACTTGATCTCCCCACCTTCCCCTCTCTGCTCTCTTCTTCATATACACAAATACAGCTTTTAGTGCCACGCTGTAACTACGGAGGGCCTCACAACTAGATCTGTGCCTTGTTCACATATTGAGAAGAAAATCTTTAGCTTCCTTTTTCCTTTTTGTTTTTTGGGTCACACTCGACGGTGCTCAGGGATTACTCCTGGCTCTGTCCTCAGGAATTTCTCCTGGTGGTGCTTGGAGGACCATATGGGATGCCAAGAATCAAACCCAGGTTGGTTTTGTGCAAGGCAAACACCCTTCCTGCTGTACTATCGCTCTGGCCCCAGGTTAATTCTTTATAAGTTATTGTTCAGGGGTGTGTGATTGCTCTCTGTAGGAAACACTTCTTAGTGTTAATGTCAGTTTATGTTGTTTTCAGAGAGGGTACACCCTAATTCCAAGTTTGGGGGTATATCTTCCAAGTTTGGGGGTATATCTTCCAGACATGGGGCAGAGCTGCTACTGGCTCTCCCTGTGACCAGCCGCTTACCAGGCGCCCGGGAGGGATGGTGGGTTCTAGCCCTGGCCCACCATCCCAGCAGAGCCTCGCAACAAGCCAGACGACCCCCACTCCATGAGGGCCTCCATTTTCCACATCCGGACTTCTCTCGCGTCAGACCTCCACCCAGCAGACCAGGCTATCAGCGTCCGCCTTCGCGAGGCCAGCTTGCGGCCGCGCGGTTCATCAATAAATGCCGGACTTAGAGATGCCTACAAGAGTATGCTACCTGCACGGCAGAGCCTGGCAAGCTACCCGTGTTGTATTTGATATATATGCCAAATACCAGTAACAATTATAGACCTCATTCCGGAATGGATTGAGGCTCTTTATGTTCCTGGAGCAAGCAGATGCCTTGGGCTCTACTAGCATGAGACAGGACATATGGAGATGTTACTGGGGCCCGCTTGAGGAAATCGATGATGAACGGGAAGACAGTGATACAGTGATCTTCCAAATAGTAAACATGTCGCCACCCCTCTTCTTCCAGGTGGAGTTCTTTTATCAGTCGTGGTTCTAACTAAGCTGCTTCAGTAAGACGCAGAAAGTACTTTCCAGTTCTGAAATTTTTTAATTTTCTAATTGAAAGAACCTTTTTCTCTATGTCTTTTTGTTTGTGGTTCTGTTCTAGGCCTCTGTAAGGCTTCTCCTTCAGTACCGTTTATTACAGTCACATTACCCTAGAAGTAAATGCTTCCAGGGAACAACCTGCTGTGTCTCTCAGCAGTAGCTCTTCGACAATCACGAGTCTTAGCATGTTAATGAGGCACGCTGCAAGCTGAGGCGTCCCTGTGCAGACTCTGAAATGCCCCTCACCTGGATTCCGGCATGCAGTCAGCCCAAGTAGGGGCGACACGGGAGACTCATGGGTACCCTGGTTCTCGCCCATAAAAGGAGAGAACTGCTAGGTAAGCCGCTGCGATAGCAGAGGAAGCAGCAAGTTCAGTTTTTGACAGGATTACAGAGGAGAGTGACGTGGGAGTGGGTGGGAGTCACTGAGCACAATGAGAGATGGAGGGAAGCAGGCAGGAGAGAGCGGGGGCTGCCGAAAGCCGGGTGGAATCCCCCCTAAGTATATTAGGAGAGCCAAAACGCTGTTCCTGAAATTGGTTGGAGGGGAGGAAACTGTATTTTGTGGATTTTCAAGTGCAGTTAGGGGAGGGTTGGAAACTGGAAGCATTAGGCTTTCCTGTGCCGTCTAGAAACCACAAAATGTGGCAGGTGTCAGATGTTGCCATGTCGGACTAGGACTGGCCTGAGAATCCCAGTGGGGCTGTGTTTTCCTTTTTTACTTACGTGCTGGAGAGCAAACTCAGGGCCTCCTATGCCAAGGCAAGTGCCCTGTTGCTGAGCTACAGCCCAGCCTCACACACTGCTCTTCTTCCTGCAAGTTGTTTTCTCATTAATTTGCCACGGGATGACAATATTCTGGAATGTCTGGGGTTTCGCTTAGCTTCACACCTCTGGATGTGATCGTCACCTCTCTCACCGCCAAAAAGATTCCTCTCCATGCGTTCTTGCCCATCTCTGTTCCTTTGCAGATAGCTGAGGTGAGGCTGAAGAGCAGCTGGTGGGGCCGCACTGTTTCCAGAAAGTTCTCTTTCTGTAGTAGTTCATTTTCCTCGCATGAATGGACTGTCTGGTCACTGCTTTTCCTTTTTTCCCAATTTCCTCATGATCACCTCTAGCTCTATCCCTTTGGTCTTAAAGACCACATTTCCTCTTTTCTTTCTTGGTCTTTTTCACAGGGTTGTATCCCTTTGTGTGTGTACAGTGCAGCTTTACACTTTAAAATCCATGATGGGACAGGACTGAGGGCCATCCCATGGTTTAGGTACTGCAGAGATTGCTGCCATGAACATAGGGGTTCAAACATCTTATGAATTAGAGAGCACAACCCTCTCTTTTTAGGGAGGTGGCCTCCTGAGTGGCTCTCAGGAGCCTGTGACCGCCCCCCCCCATCTGCAGTTCTTGGCCAAGGGAGGTCGGCAGTACAGCTCAGGGCCCTGAAGATCTGGTGTTCCTCAGGCAGGCCTTGCAGTTCTGGGATATCCTGGCCACATCCCATGATGTTGGAGGCACCCAGCTGTGTTACCCAGACATGCTGGGGAGCCATATATACCTGGGTCTGGGTCCTAGCATTCATTCAAACTGCCTGCATGACATTTATATATTTTAATTCGATTTACGTGCGCTGTGACTTACAGTGGCATTAGTGACAGGATCTTCATGCAGTGTTCCAACACCACACCCTCCACCAGAGCAACATAATTTTTGATTATGAAATATGAGTGGCAGAGAGAGAGAAGAGAGCAGGTGGAAGAGAAAAGCTGTGCCATTGCCTTGGTAAAATCTGGGAGGGCTGTGAGTCAGCAGTGGAGAGAGGGAGACAGGGCAGGGCGGGAAAGAGAAAGGTGAGAATGGGGGGCTCTGGAAACCGGGGGTGCCTGCAAGTTTCAGTAAGCCATGAGCCGTGAGCAGCAGCCGCTGGGGGCGAAGTCAAGGGCACAGTGTTCAATATTTAGAATGTGAATGAAATCCTTGGAATGGTACAGAAAGGGCCCTGCTGGCACAGCGCCTTCATAGAGAGGCGGGGATCTGCCTGTGTGACCCTTTTCTCTGCCCTCTTTTGCTTCTTTCCTAAAATAGCAGGGATGCTATTTGGAGGGTGGCACAAGATGAGGCACTTCAGCTTTTTGTTTCGTTTTGGTATTTGGGCCACACCGGTGGGAGCTCACGACTTACTCTTGACTCTGAGCTCAGGGATCTCTCCTGATGGGGCTTGGAGGACCATATGGGGTGCCATATGGTCAGATTTAGGTCGACTGTGTGCAAAGCAAGTGCCTTATCCACTGTACTAGCTCTCCTGCCCCCTTTGAGATTTGTACTGTTTTAGGAAAAGTTCTTTTTCGGGTTTGGCAGAGACCCTGTTCATAATGGAGAGAAGTCCCCCCCCCCCCCCACCCCCACCCCACACACACACACCATTACTATGATTATTACTTTGGGAAATACAGCTGGAGCTGCTCAGGGCTTACTCCTGACTGTGCTCAGAGATTGTCCTGGTGGGGCTTAGGGGACCGTATGGGTGATGGATCAAACGTAGGCCATGTGCCAGCTAAGTGCTTTAACCCTGTACTGCCGTTCTGGCTCCTGCTTTTCTTATTGTTGGGGGCTGGAGGTTGTGGTTACATCTAGCCATGCTTGGGGTCATTGCTGGCTTTTTACTCAGGGGAGCCATGTGTGGTGCTGGGACTTGGACCAGCATCTTAACCCTGTGCTGTCCACGCAGCTCTGGAAACCCGTGGCTGTGGCACCCTCACAAGGCAGCCTTGGGCTCACACTCTGGATCGTTCTTACGAGCCTCTGGTTTTTTCTTTCCCTGCCTGACCGTGTTATTGGTATGACCAGAGCCATCCAGGCTTCACTGGCCACTCTGGCCAGCCATACCCTCCAGCAGTTGCCTTCTCACCCCCATGTGAGAAGAATGTGCACATTCTGACTGTGCCAGAGCTCCTGGCTGCAGTGTTCACACACACCTGAGGTTGTTCCTCTGTGGGCCTCATAGACAGCAGAGCTGCCAGGTTTGGTCTAAGTGCGTGGCACAGCTTTGCACTTAGGGATTATTCCTGGTGGTACTTGAGGACCAGATGGGTGCTAGGATGAAACCCAAGTTGGCTGTGTACAAACCAAGTGCCCACCATGCTGTACTCTCTTCCTGGTGTGTAGCTCTGGATGCCACCAGGAGTGCTGGTGTGACCTAGATAGCCCAAGCACTGTCCCCTCAGGACCTTCCATTGTGTACCAGCCTGGTTAGCCAAGAATCACCAACGGGACCCCAAGACTTCCTGAGGACCCTTGGGAGCCCTACCCCATTGTACAAAGCAAGGATATATTTGATTGGCTATAACTTCTCCCTCTCCTCTTCTTCTCCTCTTCTCCTTTTCTCCCTTTCTCCCCCCCCTCTTCTCCTCTTTCCCTCCTCCTTCATCTCTTCCTCCTCCTCCTCCCTCCTCCTCCTCCTCCTCCTTCTTCTTCGCCTTCTTCACCTTCTGCTTCTTCATCTTCTGCTTCTTCACCTTCTGCTTCTTCATCTTCTGCTTCTTCACCTTCTTCTTCTTCCTTCCTCTTCTTCCTTTCTTCTTCTCCTTCTCCTCCTTCTTCTCCTCCTCTTTCCTCCTCCTCCTCCTCCTCCTCCTCTTCCTTCTTCTTCTTCTTCTTCTTCTCACTTTCAGGGATTCAACCCCCAAATCTCAATCTAAAATTATGTGCCCTGGGTTATATTCTCTACTCCCTTTCTTCTTTTGTTTACATAATTTTATATACCAAAACACAAATTAAATATTTAATGAAAGTAGAATATTTAATGAAAGTAGGAATTAATGGGTAACTGTTTAGTCACATAACTTGAATTTGAAGGGCTGGAGAGATAGTAGAGTGGGTAAGGTACTTTTCTCCTCCATGCCTCTAGCACAGGTTCAGTCCTCAGTACCATGTATAGTTTCTCAAACCTGACCAGGAGTGATCCCTAAGCACAGAGCTAGGAGTAAGCCCTGAGCACCACTGGGTGTAGCCTTCAAAAAATAAAACAAAATAAACTACAATTTGTGTTAGAATCATTGGTGTGTTCTCTTACATGTTCTTTAAACTCTCAGCCTCAGTTTTCTAATCTGCAAAGTGTGAACAATAAAATCAGCATCCGCAGGTTGGAGTGAGTGTGAGACTGTGCTTATGGTGCTGTTAACAAAAGATGTGTATCATGATCGGCTTCGGCATCTTGGGTTCCGTCGGGGCTTCCTGGTCCCTGGACACTCAGTCTCCAGCGGCTGGGCCGTGCTTGCACCTGGGGGCACAGCGAACATGAGCACTCGCAGCCTCGGCTCCCACTCCACCTTGGCTTCTGCTCGCGCTCCTGCTCTAGCTCCTGCTCAGGTTCCTGCTCCTGCGCCGGCTGCAGCGTCTGGACTCAGAGACTCAGATACGGCGCAGAGCTGCTGCCAGCTCTCCCTGTGCCCAGCTGATCATGAGGCACCCAGGAGAGAAGGCGGGTTCTAGCCCTGGCCCGCCATCCCAGCAGAGCCTCCCAGAAGCCAGAGGAACCCCCACGCTATGAGGGCTGCCATTTTCAACCTCTGGACTCCACACTTTGTCAGAGCTCCACCCAGTAGAAAAGCTGATCTTTCCCCATCTCACTGCAGCCACTTTGCAGCTGCCAGGGTTCATCAATAAATGCGTGAGATGAGAGGCTACTTCAAAGAGTATCCCGGGTTAGAGCCATAGTCCAGCGGGTAGGACGTTTGCCTTGAGCGTGGCTGACCTGGGTTCGATCCCCCACATCCCATATGGTCCCCTGAGAACAGCCAGGAGTAATTCCTGAGCGAAAAGTCAGGAGTAACCCCTGAGCATCACTGGGTGTGACCCAAAAAGCAAAAAAAAAAAAAAAGAAAAGGATCCCACCCGCACAGCAGAGCCTGGCAAGCTACCCATGTTGTATTGATATGCCAAAAAAGTAGTAACGGTTATAGCTCATTCCTATGACCTGAAGGAATGGTTTAAGGTTCTTCATCTTCCTGGAGTGAGGGGATTCCCTTGGGCTTCACTAGCATGTGACAGGACATATGGAGATGTTACTGGTGCCTGATCGAGCAAATCGACGAACAACGAGAAGACAAGTGACAAGTGATACAAGTGTATCATGAATAGTTCACATCATCGTTTTTTTGTTTGCTCCTAACAACCAGTGCTATATTAGACATGGAACACAGTAGGTTCTCATCAAATATTTATTTAGTGAATAAATAAGGGAATAGGAACAAAGTTTAATTCATACAGTTGTTGTGAGAATGAAACATGTTGTGATTAAAAGAGTGTTCAGTGCACAGTCAGTACTCAGTGAAACTTCATCATCAGCACTCAAAGGACCTGTAATCTGAACAGCCAATACTATTAAGAACTCTGCTGAGTGTTCCCGTCTCAAGCAGTCATTACCTTTATTTGTCTCCTGGGCCTTTCCTCCCATGTCATAAAGGAAATGGCTCCTGAATTGTCCCTCCTTTGCTCTTCCTTACCTTCATTTTATCTTTGCATTCAAAGCTCACCATCTTTTTCTCTATATGCTCGTTACCCCTATTACCTTAACTCATCCCCATAGTTTTAAATATTATCTAAAAACTGATGATCCCCAGATTTACAATTTTTTGCATTTGATCTCTCTCTCTCTCTCTCTCTCTCTCTCTCTCTCTCTCTCTCTCTCTGGAACTCCATAATACTGTTGTCTACTTGATGTTCTGTTACAGTGTCTGATAGGTATATGAAATGGGTATATTGTAAACAGTGTTATCAATGCCACTGTCCTACTCCTCTGCTTTACTGTGGCCCCAGCGCTATCTGTGTCCACATATACCCCACCCCAACTCTTTCGGGTCTGCATTGTCTTCTTTTTGATAGGCTTTCCCTGAGTCATGCAATATAATGTACAACCCCCGCCCTCAAATCTGGACCTACTTGTTTAAATAATTCTGCTTATTTCTCTCTCCTTGTGCATGTCCCCACTGCTATTTCATCTCTTTGAGTGCTGTGTCTTGCCTCATTAGTATGCAAATTCCATGAGAGGAGGGATGCCATTTTGTTCTCTTTGTGAATGTGGGTTGGTTGGCAGGTATTGACAATATTTGGTAAGAGCCTGAAAGATAGTACAGTGGATAGGATTCTGGCTTGAATGCAGCTGACCTGGGTTCAATCCCTGGATCCACATATCCCTTTATCCCTGCCTGGAGTGATCTCTGAGCACAGTGCTAGGAGTAATCCCTGAGTAATCCATGTGTGTCCCCAAACCAAAACATTTTTTAAAACAAAAATGCATTGCTGCATGTTTTTTTTAAAAGTAGTTATATGTTAAATGTTAATTATCAATAGGAACCTGGGGAAACTGCAGACTCATTTCACCCAAAGGATTGTATTGTAGGGAAACCATGTGTGATATTCTGACCACTCTCAAATTCCACTAAGATATTACTCCCCCATATCCACAGCTAGTCCTAGCTCTTGCCATAATCAAACTTTATTTCTGAAAGACCTTTGTTCAGCTTTGAAATGTTCTGCCTATTCCAATGCATACAAATATTGTGCTGTGACTCATTCCAGGACTAGGATGTGCCCAGACCCTCCTTCCGTGACTCCACCCAATCGCCTACTAACAGCTGGTTTCGAATGGGGAGGAGTCTCGTCTCCCAGCCAGCTTCTCTGTGACTCAACGCTGACACATGCACCTTTTGGCTTCTCCTGATCACATTTTAGCTTATTTAATCTCCCTGGTTGGTGACCAAATACCATCTGGCTTCCATTTGAAGTCCAGTTGTACTTGGTTGTGATGGTTTGCTTATCTTTTGAAGGATTATGGTATGCTTCCAAGGAAGAGAACAAAACTATAAAATATAAAACCTCCCCAGCTGCTTTCACTCTAAAGACAAGCCAATATAGAAAATTTGCTTTTCTAAGATTAGTGATTAAAATGTCAACAATAAGACCCATTCTAGACGCAGTCATTTCTTTCTTTTATCCCTTTATAATGAAATTTCTTTTCTACAGAACTTTTCCTTTCCTTTATACAAATTATTGTGTATAATTTTCCATGGGCTTCTCATATTAGATTAAACCTAAATGCCCATTGAACATTTAAATAAAACAGTTTCAGTATTTTATTACATAGCTATAGTGAATGATTTTTTATTCTATAATGATTAAACATTTCTTTATTATAACACCATGAGATGTACAAATACAAAGATGTTCATATTTGGATTTCAGTCATACAGTGTTCCAGAACCCATCCCTCCAAAGTGCCCATTTCCCATGACCAATGTCCCCTGATTCCCCCTCCCAGAGCCTGCATCTATGGCAGTCCTCTCTTCTTCTTCTTCTTCTTCTTCTTCTTCTTCTTCTTCTTCTTCTTCTTCTTCTTCTTCTTCTTCTTCTTCTTCTTCTTCTTCTTCTTCTTCTTCTTCTTCTTCCTTCTCCTCTCTCCTCCCTCTCCTTCTCCTCCTCCTCCTCCTCCTCTCCTTCTTCTCCTTCTCCTTCTCCTCTTCCTCCTTCTCCTCTTCTCCTTCTCCTTCTCCTCCTCCTCCTTCTCCTTCTCCTTCTTCTCCTCCTCCTCCTTCTCCTCCCTCCTCACTCTCTCCTTCTCCTCCTTCTCTCTTCTCCTTCTCCTCCTCCTCCTCCTCTCCTCTCCTCCTCCTCCTTCCTCCTCCCTCTTCTCCTTCTCCTTCTCCTCCTCCTCCTCCTTCTCCTTCTCCTCCTCCTCCTCCTCCTCCTCCTCCTCCTCCTCCTCCTTCTCCTCTTTCTCCTCCTCCTTCTCCTCCTCCTCCATCTTCTCCTTTTCCTTCTCTCCTCTTCTCCTTCTTCTCCTTCTCCTCCTCCTCCTCCTCTTACACATTGTGGCTTGCAATACATACATTTAAAGGTTATGTATATCCGTTTGCCTACTTTCAATGCTCAGTTCTAGTCTGGTATCAACAATTACAATAATTATTTTAATTATTGGTATGTTCATTTCTCTGTCTTACCTAACCTCTGACTCCCACTCATTTGCAGTAAGTTCTACCCATGACAAGACCGCCTGATCCTTATTTTGTCTGGTCTTGGATAGTGGTTTAATACTATTTTTTTATATCCCACAAATAAAAGCTGTCATTCTATATCTGTCCTTTTCCCTCTGGCTAATTTCACTCAGCATGATCCTCTCCATGTCCATTTGCATTTATAGGCAAATTTCTTAACTTCATTTTTCCTAACAGCTGCATAGTATTCCATTGTGTAGATCTACCAAAGTTTCTTTATTTAGTTGTCTGTTCTTGGGTACTCTAGTTGTTTCAAGATTCTGGCTATTGTGAATAGTGCTGCTATGAACATAGACATGTAGATGGTGTTTCCACTGTGTGTTTTTATCCTCCCAGGGTATATTCCCAGCATTGGTATTACTGGGTCAAACGGGAGCTCAATTTCTAGCTTTGGAGGGATGTCCAAATTGTTTTCCAAAAAGGCTGTACCAGTTGATATTCCCACTAACAATGGATAAGAGTTCCTTGTGAGAAATGAATTTTAAGAGAACTTTCACAGAAAATTTGTGGTTTGTTACTTAATAGTCTTTTTAAGCTCTTCTTCGAAAGTGTTGTCATGGAGAGCAAGTGGGTATTTGTCCTTAACACTTTCTAAATTTGATAGAAGTGTTTGGCAGCTACTTAGGGGTCAGCTGATAATAATTTAAAAAACAGAATTACATTAGTACAACTTGTGTTCACATTGTCATGTGTTAGGTTAATTAATATGTGAGTCTCTTTTGTGAGTGCCAAATTTTAATTACCATTTTGTCTTGAGAAATAAACAAATAAGAGACGCTTCACTTCTACCAAAACAAAGGGTAAGTAGATTTAAGTTTCCTAATTTTTTTAAGTATTTATAACCACCGTGAGAAACAAATAAAAAGTATTTAATTCATGTTTGGGTTTCATACAGTATTTCAGCACGCCCCTCCACCAGTGCCCTAGCAGCTGTTAGGAAAAATAATTATAAAATTGCCTATAAATGGATGGACATGGGAAGTTATGTTGGCGAATTAGCCAGAAGGAGAGACAGAACAATGACTATTTTTGCATATAAATATATAACAAAGACCATACAGGTCAGAAGCATATCGGGCTTCAGGATATCACAACGCAGGTTAGGTAGACAGAAAATGGAACAGGGTGCTAATAATATCGAGGGTACTAATGCCAACCTAGAAGTTTCCTAATTCTTAAGTGGCTTTCCTTCCATCAGCCTATTCAGAACACCGAGCTCAGCTAGGTAATTCTTCTTCTTCTTCTTCTTCTTCTTCTTCTTCCTTCTTCTTCTTCTTCTTCTTCTTCTTCTTCTTCTTCTTTTTTTTTTTTTTTTTGCTTATTGGGTTACACCCGGCGACACTCCAGGGGTTACTCCTGGCTCTGCACTCAGGAATCACTCCTGGCGGTGCTCAGGGGACCATATGGGATGCCGGGGATCGAACCCGAGCCGGCATGGGCCGGCTGCATGCAAGGCAACGCCCTACCTGCTGGGCTATCACTCCAGCCCCCTGGGTAATTCTTCTTAAGAATTGTTTTCTTATATCATTACTGTTGAAGCCTTGATTTGATTTATATTTCCAATAGAAGTCAACTCAAACACACACACACACACACACACACACACCCCTGACCTAAGAAGCAATAGACCAAGTTAAAATAAATAGAATGCATTTACTGTCCTCAGATAGTGTACGATTGGATAGAGGATTAACTTGAAATCTTTACAATTAATGATGGTTTTTGGTGGGGGGGAGCATCCCAAGCAGTGCCCCTGAGGCCTGGGGCCTGGTGATAACCAGCTGGATGGCTCAATGCTTGGGCCTGGCAATACAGAGGCGCTTGGCCCCAACTCTGCTAGGGCCTCAGGGTTCACCTGGCAATGCTTAGGGGGTGAGGGACAGTGTCGGGAATGCCGCTGGGGTCCCCGACAGTGTCAGGACAGAAGTTCTCTTCTACCTCCAAGGATGCTGGGGAACAGATGAAAACTCACGAGTCCGGTGCAGTTTCAAAAAGGCTTTTAATAGTACAAAAGCTCTTCCACAACACTCCAATATAATGAACAAACTCTAGCTCTGGTCCGAACCTAGACCATACAAAAGAGCCTAAGTCTCCCACCAAAGAGAGAGGATCTCACCGAGATGAGTCCTACCCAGAAGAAGGAGCAAAAAGGCCAAAGAGCAAAAGCCAAAAGCCACAGGAGCCAAAAGCCGAAGCGAAAAGCAAAGGGGCCTCAAGTCAGCCCCTTATATACACCAAAGTAATCCAGGGAGGGTCATGTCAACAAAGAACCCTAAACAGAGTGTAGAAGAGCAGTGCCACACCCTATTGCAGGTATAAACACAGGTTACTCCAAGGACTAATCTGGAGATTATCTCTTATGTAAAACACTAGGCGGGGAGAGAGAGAGAGATCTGATATAAAGTAATACATCTTAATTTCATGAGCTTCATGTAATCTAGATGGTACCCACCAGGTCCTTCTTCTTATTATCTGCACCAGGGTGATTCTGAGTATCTTGTTCTCGTGTACTGAAAGGGTCACACTTGCCTGCTTAGAGCAAACTAGTATGATCCTTCCTATAGTCTTCCTATAGTCTCAATGTAGCCAGGGTGGTAGTCTCCTAGTAAATTCTAACTGTCCCACGTTGGGTGCGGTGGGTGTAAAGAGGAGCTGTGCCCAATCTAGAAAACATAGAGGTCTTAGTAGATGTATAAGTCAGAAGTTATTCAATCAAGGTGACTTCTGTAACTGCCACACCCTCTAGCAGTGTTCGCATAGAAGAGAGGTCTCATTAGAATGAACCTTGGCTTAAATAGATTAAGATGGGAGTGGGCAAAACAACAAAGCTCCCAAATTAGCTAAGCCTGTCATCCAACATGACAGGGATCAAATTCAGTGCTGCCTATGCAAGGCAAGCTGCTCCGATCCCTGAGCTCCTAGCCCCCAGTGAATGGATTTATTTTTATTTTTTGGGTCACACCCAGCAATGCTCAGGAATCACAACTGGTGGTGCTTGGGGGACCATATGGAATGCCCTGGATGAACCCGGGGTTGGCCCAAAAAGGCTGTGCCAGTCGACATTCCACCAACATCGAATGAGAGTCCCTTTCTCCCTGCATCCACGCCTACTCTCATTGAGCCTTACACACACTTTCTGTTGATGCCTAAAGTGTTGACTTACTTTCTCTGAGCATGCTTTATGCTTCTGAATCCCAACTAGGTAAATATGTTTTCTCTTCTTGTTTCCTGCCTTGTCTCCTCTTCACAGTCTTGGTTACTCTTTGATGCCATTCATTGCTTTGCTGGTCAGCTTTGTAATCACTTATCTTTTATTTATTTATTTACTTGTGTATTGTTTTGGGGCCACACCCAGAAGTGCTTGGGGCTTGGTCCTGGTTCTGTGCTCTGGAGTGATCTCTAGTGGTATTTTTGGGGAGGGGAATCATATGAGGGCTGGGGATTTGCATCAGGGTCAAGGCCACCACAGCCACCTGCCTACAAACAGCTTACCTCCTGTACTTTGCTTTGGCCCCATAGTAACCTAGATTACCTTTCTCAATAAACTAGATTTTCTTGAGGCTAGGAGCTCACACTTATTTTGGCGTATTTCACATTGAAAGTGTAGATCCTAACTTGTTACCTCTTCATTTCCAGTTGTCTTCTCTGGATCACTTGATCACTTGATCACTTGAATCCCGTTATCATCGATTTGCTCGAGCGGGCACCAGTAACATTTCCATTGGACCCTATCACGTGCCAATGTAGCCCAATGACATCTGGTTGATTCAGGAATATAAAGAGCCTCAAACAGTTCCTTCAAAGAAATAAAGAACCTGCCATGGAGGAGGGCTGGGGGAGGGGCAGGGAACCGGGGGCGTTGGTGGTGGGGAGATGGGCACTGGTGGCGGGATGGGTGCTGGAACACTGTATGACCAAAACCCAAATTTGAACTTTTTTAATTGTATATCTTTGTAATTGTAAAAATAAAAAATTAAAAAAAAAACTTTCCTTCAGGGTCTTGACAAGGAAGTCTGACCATCTTGTAGATGGGCGCCACGTGATCTTTTGACATCCCGTGGGATCCAGTCGGTAATGGCTCTAGTCCAGCGATTGTCTCCAAATCACATATGTCCAGCCCATCTGATTTTCGATGCCTGGGCAAACGAGACAGCGCCCCTGATTCTGGAATAGCTACGGAGGTCAGAACTCCGATTCCTTCTCTCACTTGAGTGAGGCGTGATATTCTAAGCATAGCTCTTTTCGATTCCTCTCTGGGAGACCCGAATAGCATTCTCATCCTGCTTTAGTAGGGCCCAGGTCTCTGAGGCGTATGTTAATGCAGGGAGAATGGTGGAATCAAAGAGATGTGCCTGGAGCCAGAGGTTCTTTGTCCTTTTAGCTATTTCTTCGATGCCTTTGAAGGCATTCCATGCCACTCTCTTCCTCCTGCGCAGCTCAGGTTTTAGGTCGTTCATCATATTGACTTCTCGACCTAGGTACACATAACTGCTGCATTCAGAGATGTTTGTTCCATTGAGAGTGAATGGGGCCTCTGGAACTAGTTCATTCTTCATAAACATAGTTTTCTTTAGATTCAGCTGTAGACCTATCTTTCCACATTCTCGGTCGAAGTCAGCCAGCATATACTCTGGATATTAAGTCCTTTATTGATTTCTACTAAACAGAATTCATACATTCATTAACTTTTTGAACAGATTCTGCCCAAGATATCTCTTCCTGGAAATTTCCACTTAGAAATAAACTTGTTAAGAAGTGTGATGAGTAAATAAACCAAGAAAATGAAATACTTTTTTTTTTTTGCTTTTTTTTGGTCACATCCGGCAATGCTCAGGGTTTTTCCTGGCTCTGCACTCAGGAATTACCTCCTGGTGGTGCTCGGAGGACCATATGGGATGCCGGGGATCTAACCCAGGCCGGCACGGGCCGGCCGCATGCAAGGCAAACGCCCTACCCGTTGGGCTATCGCTCCTGCCCCGAAAATGGAATAAAGACCATTTTTTTTGGGGAGGTGGCAGGCTCAGGGCTTACTTCTGGCTCTGCACTCAGAGATCATTCCCAGCAGAATTGGGAGACCATCTGGGTTACCAGGGATCGAACCTAGATTGGTTGTAAGCCAGACACAACCCATTGTACTGCTCCAGTCCCATAAAGGCTGGGTTTTTTTTAAAATCAAGCTATAAAGTCCTGACGTAGTTTTCTTCTCTGATTAGACCAAAATTACTATCTAGGCTTTTCAGACAAAATTGATTAAAATTATTTTTTATTGCATCACAGTGAGATGCACAGTTATAAGGTTGTTCATGATTGGATTTCAGTTCCAGCACCCATCCCTTCACCAGTAGCATCCCGCACCACCAATGCAGTTTCCCTCCCCTACCCCGCCTGCCTCTGTTGGAGGCACTTCTCTCTCTCTCTCTCACACACACACACACACACACATATACCCTCTCTCGCTCTGTTGTTTTTTGCATTATGGTTTGCAGTATAGATACTGAAAAGTTATCACGTGTAACGCTTTACCTACTTTCAACACTCAGTTCTTGTCCAGATTGATCACTTCTAATTATCATTGATAAGACTGATTTGTAAACTCGTTTCTCTAAAACTCTCTTCCTTTGGACTTGCACATCATACAACTTCTCTTTCCTGTTTTCATGTGCTGTTGTACAGCTTGTTACAGAGTATATGGTTCTGATCATATCACTGGCTAGGTTGTAAAGAGAGGAATTCTTTGGAATATCTTTAGGAGATTCATTCTGTAGGTGGAATTTTTTCTTTCTTTTTTTCAATAATCCACACCTTTATTATAATTTCTGATGTATCCTTGACATCAGATTGTTGACTGCAGATGATATCATCTAAATATGATTGGTACAGAACTTAAGTCTTTAAAAAAGCTAAAGTTTAATAGTGATTAAGTGTTTTTAATCACTATTAGGGTTGTTTGAATTGTAGCATGATCTATTTAAGAAAAACATAAGCCACAGGCTATTATTATATGTAACAGTGGGTGATACTAAGAAGATAAGTTAGAAAACAATCCCAGAGCTAGAGAGTTAGTTCAGTGGGCTGGGCATATGCTTTACATGAAGGAGGCCGTGGCTTCAATCCCTAGCTCCACAAGATCCTGCTACACTGCCACAAGTGACCCTTGAGCACTGAGCCAGAAATAGCTCCTAAACACTGCCAGATGTGATCCCCAAGATGAAAAAAAAATAGAAGCAAACAAAAAGCTCATAAAAGTCAAACTTTAATAAATGAAAATAATTGAATTGTTGAGAGACAAGAGCAATTTATCAGTGTCAATCTCTGTTGTTTTATTGCTCAGTAATTTATCATTAGTATAGTAAAAGTGTTTCTCATATTAATAGAAATCCCTACTGTGCCATTTAAAAAGGAGGAGATTGAATAAAATATCTTTCTGGTGTTAGAATTTGATGTAGAAATAGTAATTGCTTAGTTCTGTTGTATATTGTGTTACAAAAGATTCATCTCTGTTTTAGAATTGCTAAGTCTGACCCTTCTCTAAACCTGACCCTTCTCTAAAACATGCACCACTGGCAAATGAAACAAAATAAATAAAATTAATCTTTGAGGAGCCCTGAGGAGCTGTAGCAAAAGAAAAAAAATCCCCTTAAATAGAAATAAGACAAGAACAGACTGTGCCCATTAAAAAAAATAAACAAACAAAAGCCTCAGATGATCATAGCTGTGGAAGCTCAGTAAGGAATTCCTTTTCATGTTTCAGCAAGATTTGTGCTGCCTTGTATAAGGTCTTTAGAGTGTAAGTAGTGAAATTATATGTAAACTGGAGCTGTTCCTAAATCACGAGACGATTTATAAAATGATGCAGTATTAACTGGTCAACCATGTAGACCTATAGTTGACATATTGTGGCTTCTTTGAATTCATTTGACCAAGAGGAAAACATGACAGTCTAAGGAGATGTAAAGAAAAAAAAAGAGACAGTTGTGTCAAAATAATTTTGATAATGACATTTTTGTTTTGTTTCTGTTTTTTTTTTTTGGTGTGTTATATGCTGCGGTGTTCAGGACTTATTTCTGGCTCTTCTGGAAGAGAGATCACTCCTGGTAGACACAGGGGACATGTATATGTATATGTTTATGTATATGTATATGATAGATATAATATATGATATATGATATATAATATATAATATATATAGATTGAGAAACTTATTTCAAGCCCAGGTATGCTGAACCAGAGACACAGATACATGGGGAAGAGCTGCTACCAGCTCTCTCTGCACTCCGCTGATCATGAGGTATCAGGAAGGAGGGCGAGTTCTAGCCCTGGCCCACCATCTCAATAGAGCCTTGGAAAAAGCCAGAGAGGGACCCCCCACACCATGATGGCAGCTATTTTCAACATCTGGGCTTCACAGCTCGTCAGAGCTCCACCCTAGAGAAAAGTTGATCCCAAGCCTGGCTTGACAGAATCTCATCCTATAGAGAATCCTATTTCAAGCCCAGGTATGCTGAACCAGAGTGGCTGCACGGTTCATCAGTAACTGAATTAACTGAGAGCCTACCTACTATCAAGAGTATCCCACCCTCACGGCAGAGCCTGGCAAGCTACCCATGTTGTATTCAATATGCCAAGAACAGTAATAATAATGACCTCTTTCCCATTACCTGAATGAATGGTTTTAGGCTCTTTGTGTTCCTGGAGTGAGCAGATGCCCTAGGACTACACTAGC
Organism: Cryptotis parvus; assembly: GCA_021461705.1. Classification (NCBI taxonomy): domain Eukaryota; kingdom Metazoa; phylum Chordata; class Mammalia; order Eulipotyphla; family Soricidae; genus Cryptotis; species Cryptotis parvus. The sequence goes on from JAJIBD010027753.1 coordinate 25,093, forward strand.
ACATGACAGGGATGAATGGAGACATTACTGGTGCCCGCTTGAGCAAATCAATGAACAACGGGAAGACAAGTGCTACAAGTGCTATATCTGTATATATATATGTATATGTATATGTATGTATATGTATATACACATCATTATAATGATAAAATATCTCATAGTACTCATAACTGTATCCTCTCAAATATCTCCTCAAATTGTTCATAAGCTAACTGAAGATTTTAAGTATTTTTTTCCTTACCTTTTATGTCAGGAAAATAAATTAAAAACAATGTTATGTTTACTGGCCCGCTCGAGCAAATCGATGAATAACGGGCTTCAAGTGATCAAGTGACCTTTTTATGTATAACATTTAATATCACTTGTATCACTTTTCTTCTCATTGTTCATCGATTTGCTCAAGCGGGCACCAGTAACATCTCCATACATCCCGTCACATGCTAGCATAGCCCAAGGGCATCTGCTCACTGCAGAAAGACAAAGAACCTCAAACCATGCGTTCAGGTCATGGAAATGAGGTCTATAATTGTTACTGGGTTTTGGCGTATAAACACAACATGGATAGCTTGCCAGGCTCTCCCATGTGGGTGGGATACTCTCGGCAGTAGGCTCTCTGTGCATTTACTGATGAACCGCACAGTGGCGAAACAGCAAAGTGCAATGGGAAGAGGTCAGCTTTTCTCTTGGGTGGAGCGCTAATGAGCTGTGGAGTTTGAGTGTTGAAAATGGCTGCCCTCATGGTGCGGGGGTTCTTCTGGCTTCTTGTGAGGCTCTATTGGGATGGTGGGCTAGGGCTAGAAACTGCCTTCCCTCCTGGATACCTCATGATCAGCTGAGCATAGGGAGAACCAGTAGCAGTTCTGCCCCGTGTATCTGTGTCTCTGATTAAGGCATACCTGGGTTTGAAATAGGCTTCGCTGTAGGGTAGGGACTCTGATGAGCTGGGCTTGAGATTGGTTTTTCTCTTGGGTGGAGCTCTGATGAGCTGTGGATTCCGGATGTTGAAAATGGTTGCGCTCATGGTGCAGGGGTTCCTCTTGCTTCTTATAAGGCTCTATTGGGGTGGCTGGCCAGAACTAGAACCTACCTCCACTCCCAGATGCCCCATGATCAGCTGAGCACAGGGAGAGTCAGTAGCAACTCTGCCCCATGTATCTCAATATTTAATTAAGAGTTAAACATTTTTATTTTGGTGAAGAGGATATATGGTTAAAATACAATTTATATACTCTTTGGATTATTGATTTACAGAGAATTAAAACATAATTAAATATACTTTGTCTAATTTGAATTAATCTGAGGGCTTAAAATGGATACTTTAGAGTGATATTGTTGTATTTTCTAATGCAGTGGTACTAGCTAGCAAAAGGTTCCAATTAACTGTATATTAAATAATGGGTTTAACTTATCAGGCATATAAACTGATGACTAATAAATAAGTAGTTTTTACGTAGTCAAATTATAGTTTGACAATAAATCATATCAGCATTAAATTACCCAGGCTTATAGAAAACAATTTAGAAAGAATTTTACTATAAAACAATTGATAAGCTTTTTGGTAAGGGGCCAGTGACTTAAGTTAAAATGTAGTGATTTGTATTAATTTTTACTTTTTAACTGTTTAATAGACAGCAGAATTCTACATAGAGATGAAGAAAAAGTATTTGTTCCTCTAATACAAAAGAATTCAAGTCCGTGTTTTTCCCATAGAGCACATACAGATCATGAAAAATAATGAACTTTGAATAATGAATCCTTGATAATGCATTGTCATACTATAGTAATGCACTGGAAAATAATTTGTCACTGGTAAATCATTCAGAAAGCAGTGGTTTTATTTTACAAGGTCCATTGGGTTGTGGGAAAGTTACTAAAATTCCTATTATTGAAAATTATTTTATTAATTTACAAAATATGAAGATGCTGAGTTATAAATGACATTCACTATGTACTTTTGCCACATTTATAAAAAGAAATGGCCTCTGGATTTCTATTCTAGTTGATAATGAAGAAATATAATGTAGGCTTTCAGCATTGAATAAGCTCTAACAAAGTTTTTCTTTCCTTGAATGCCCTAGTTTATATATTCCTCATGTTCTGAATGTACTGGAAATTTAAAATAACTGTTATGTTATATGTATGTAATACACATATAAGTTATGTTATATGTATATTATTTTATATACTGAAAACAAACGCATCTATAGACCTTAAAACCCTAGGCAAATCTGTTTTGCACAATAGTAGCTAGTTTCAACATACTTAACATTGTCCATTAGGTATTGCTCATCTATTTGGCACATTAAGCTAAGTATTTTACAGCTGACTGACTTTGGGGAAAATGTATTAAATTTGGTGAAACTGTGTATAATTTCACAGATAATCTGCATTTTCCCTGATGGCCTGCCAATGTCCTGCCTTACTTTCCCCTTTTCCTATTAAATAACATGTTTTCTAAAAAAAAACTTATAATTTTACCAACTCATTTGTCATCATCCTCATTGCTATGCCTTATGCCTCTTTAGCTATTCAAGAGTATTTTTATTTATTTAGTTTGTTTTCTAGGCCATGCCTCACAGTGCTCCAGAATGACACTTTGATGGTGCTCAGGGGTCCATATGAGGTGTCAGGGATTTGAATCAGGTTGGTGAATGCAAGACAACATCTTAATCCCTGTACTCATGGGGGTTAACCCCTGAACTTAATCCTATACTATCGACTAGTACTTTACAGTCTTCACACCTGGAACTGAACACCCTTCTGGTCAGTATGTGCAGCATGTAGCTTTAGAGCTTTCTTATCTGGACAGGAATTTTGTGGTAATGCAACCAAAGAGGTCATTTGTTTTCAGCAGCTACCTAACAGTAAGTTTCCTTACTCTTGTGGTTAAGAATGTGTGAGGCATATATTTTCATTATTAAGTGTTCAGCTTTGCAAATCCATGTTTCTAGTTCATGGTGTTCTTTTTCTCGGTATTACAGATCTAGCTTCAGCATTTCATTTCCCCTGTGCATCCTCACGATTCAAACATTCTTCCAGGCTCAACTTGTATATTCTTCTGATTATTTAGACCATCTTCCCTTAAGACGAACTAAATATGTTTCAGCTGATATTCAAAGTTCAGCATTACAATATCCTTAAGTGACTCCCAAGGGCTTCAAGAGAAAGCATGGAAGTGTGGAAAAACATCAGTCATTCATCATCATGTTTGGCGTATAGTCAGCCTGGTATTTTGATGGGCGATAGCTCAGTAAATTTGATAACTCAGACTCGATTTCCTTATCTGTAGTTAAATGGGGGAAATCAAGCCATCTCTTTCTTTAAAGGTTATTGACTTTATTGTTCTCTATTAATTACCACTGGCTGCTTTCCTGACCATCTACACACATTTTATTTCTTATTAGATCTTAAATGCCTTTTATCTTCATACTTGAAGGCCTTTGTTAAAACTGTATTTTCCCCTACTCCTTCTTTTCTCCTCCCTCACTCCCATTAGTAGACTCCTACATCCAGTTCAATGTCAAATTCATATGTCATGTTGTTTTTAAGTCTTTGCTTTTCCTAATCAAAATGAATCTCATCTTCTACAATATTCCTACCAAGACAGATTTTTCCCTCAGCGTTTCAGTTTCATATCAAATCTATATTCCAGGTGCAAATCCTGTTTGCTCAGTGCGAAGGGCAGGTACCTTGTGCTTTGAGATTCTCACAGTATTCCAAATTAGACTTTATTCTTATGTTTAGAAGCAATTCTGTCAAATAGCAGAGGCCAAATCATTGGCTAACATGCTCCCTTTATCTTTTTTGGGTGCAGTAGGCGGGTGGGGTTTGGGGGCCACACCTAGTAGTGCTCAGGGATTAAACCTGATCCTGTGCTCAGGGATCACTTTCGGCAGTGCTGGGGATCAAATTGGGTCAGCTGTGGGCAAAACAAGCATCGTAGCCCGGTACTCTCTCTTTGGTCTCTTGTTCTCCACTAAGTCAGGAAGATTCCTCTCTGCCAAATCTTGGGCTTTTTCTACAGCACCCTGGCATACACAATCTGTCTTAAGTGTTTGCTGCTGGGAACTAGCACCGAAGTCTTTTACTTCTCAACTTCATCTCCCCATGTATGCACCCCGCATGTGGAACAAAGTTTTACTTTTTTTGGTTCTGGAGTTTTGGAATATGCTTTCATATGATCTGATACAGATATTTCATAGTGCGTATGTTTATCTTTTTTTTTTGTCTTTTCACTTTCTCTTAAGATTGTTATTTTTCACTGCTTTTAAAAAAATCTCAGAATCAACTATTAGATAGTGCCCACTAATCAGAATGAATCTCAAGTATCAATTCTAAGTGTTTCCTCTGAAGTTCAAAGTTGAACCATATTGCTTATATCAGAATTATAAACAATGGGATATTATTACAATGCTGTAGGAAAAAATGAAAGCATTCAGTTTGTTGTGACACGGAGGGAACTGGAGGACATCATATTAAGGGAAATAAAGGAGAGGGAGAAGGAAAAATGCCGGATAATCTCAGTCATCTGTGGAATATTGAGAGACAAAATAAGAGAACAGAGCACCGGGCCAGAGAGACAGTACAGTGGGCAGAGCACTTGTCTTGAACACAGCCAACCCATATTTGACCCCTGGCACTCCATATGGTTCCCTGACACCGAGGAGTAACAACTGAGTGGAGAGTCAGAAGTAACCCCCTGAGCAGTACTGAGTGTGACCCACAAGCAAAGAGAGAAGAGAGGGAGAGGGAGAAAGAGAGAGAAAGAAATAGAGAAGAGAGGAGAAAGAGAGAGAGAGAGTGTGTGTGTGTGTGAGAGAGAGAGAATAGATAGAACTTAATAAAGACAAATATTTTGTCTGGAAATACAAAGGTAGTTATCAAATAGTGGGAACCAGAGGGAAGAAGACCAGTTGTATGGACCAGGGAGGAAGGTTGAGGCACTATGGTGGTAGTGGACTGTAATAGTTTTATATATTGTTACTGTAAACTTCAGGCCTACTGTCTCTTCCTGAAGTATAATAATAGCAATAATAAATAAGTCTGCTGATACTGAAGCAATGCTTAGTTAATATTTGGTATGACTCCCTTTACCGTGCAGCCCCTTATCTTAGGTTCTCAATGGGGAACATTTGCTTCTGATCTTATATTGGCTAGGCAGATGTAGAACTGAATTTGGTATTTTTTAATCACATTATTATTATTATTATCATTTTGCTTTTTTGGTCACAGCTAATGATGCTTAGGGTTTACTCCTGACTCTGCACTCAGGGTGGTGCTTGGGAAACCATATGGGATACTGGGGATTGAACCCAGGTCGACCGCTTGCAAAGCAAAAGCCCTATCCAGTGGTCTATCGCCTCCAGCCCCCTATCACGTTATTTATGTCTCTTTTTCATATTATTATGCCATTTTCACATTATATCTCTGTTTTCATAGAGCTGAAAGTGTTTCCACTTAAAAGATGAGAAAAATGAACCTCACCAAGAAGAATTGATTTGCTAAGGTAAGATAGAACTGATTTTAAGCCTGTCATCATGTAGTCATTGTTGAGTTTTCCCATATATCAACTAATTGATTAACTAGTACTACTAGTTTATCATTGAAAAATCAGTTAGATATTGTTTCACTGTATCACTGTCTTCCCGTTCATCATCGATTTGCTCGAGCGGGCCCCAGTAACATCTCCATATGTCCTGTCTCATGCTAGTAGAGCCCAAGGCATCTGCTTGCTCCAGGAACATAAAGAGCCTAAATCCATTCGGAATGAGGTCTATAATTGTTACTGGTATTTGGCATATATATCAAATATCAAATACAACACGGGTAGCTTGCCAGGCTCTGCCGTGCAGGTAGCATACTCTTGTAGGCATCTCTAAGTCCAGCATTTATTGATGAACGCGTGGCCGCTGCGGCAACGTGGGCCGAGCGCTGATAGGCTGGTATGCTGGGTGAAGGTCTGAAGAGAGAGTAGTCGGATGTGGAAAATGGAGGCCCCTCATGGAGTGAGGGGTCGTCTGGCTTGTTGCAAGGCTCTGCTGGGGTGGTGGGCCAGGGCTAGAACCCACCACCCCTCCCCGGCGCCTCGTGAGCGGCTGGTCACAGGGAGAGCCAGTAGCAGCTCTGCCTCATGTCTGCGAGTCTCTGGACCAGCATACCTGAGCCGGATTTAAGAAAGACTGCTGCAGGGTGGAACTCGATGAGCCGGGTGCTGATAGGCTGGTCTGCTGGGTGGAGGTCTGACGAGAGAGTAGATATTGTTTAATATATTTAATTTATATATGCTTGTACAGCTTAGTTATTCATAAGGTGTTTGTATTGTTCTTGTCATAATATACTGACAATTAAAATATGCAGATAAATGCAGACACTGTCCACTGGAAACAAGAGGTAAGAGCTAAGGGAAATTAACTGGTTCTTTGCTACCCTGCTCATCCCAGCAGCGACCTCAGAAACAAGTCAACAAGGGCTGTCTGTTTTGTAAACTCAAGAAAAGATAATCAGAGCTACTAAATACTTTTTGATTATAGAAATGATTTTTTTCTATTTAAGATATTTATTTAGGAAGTTTTCATTGTCTGTACCAACAGTTGAGGTACCATATTATGTTTACCATTAAAAGTCTAATTTTCATGCATCATTATACAGTTGACCTCCACACACCTGCTTCCTTCTCTTTGGATAACTTTGATTTTATGTTCATAGTCTAAAGGGTTTTGTTGTTGTATATATTGTTTTCCATTTGTTTGTTTCTTTCTCTTTAATATGTGAGTGAAACAATGCAGAGTTGTTCTTTCTTCATCTGATTTATTTCATGTAGCATAACACCTGCTGAGTTCACATGCTGTCATGAGGCAGGATTTCATGTCTGTAGATATGAGCTGTAGTCACTCTGCACATATACTCCATGTTTACATACACAGAAATTGTGGCCATTTATGTTATTTCAGCCCCTATCTATTATGAATAATGCAGCGGTGAACACAGAGATTCTGACATCTTTTTGAATTAGTGATTTTTCATTCTTCAGGTAAATAGAATTGGGATAAGTAGATCATACAGTATTTTGATTTTTCATTTTTGGGGAGGTTTACAAACTGTTTTTTGAATACCCGAACTAGTTTGAACTCCAGTCAACAGTAAACACGGGTTCCCTCCACAACAGCCAGTTCATGGTTCCTTGGCTTCTTGATAATAGCTCTTCTTATCCTATCACTGCTTTTTAAAAGATCCACTTAACTGAAGTGGTAAGATCTAATTAAAAGAGGTGCTAATAAAGGTGGAGAGATTTAAAGGAATTCCAGGAAGATGAGTGTGATGGGGCTGGGGATATGACTGAGGTGCCTGCTTTGCTTATGTGAGGCCCTGGATTTGATCCAAAGAAAATAGGTCTTAGCATTTCCAAAGGACATAGGGAGAGTGGGAGGGGAAAGATGCATGAAGATGTGCATGCATGAAGACGTGCATGCGTCTTTGGGTGGTGGTGCTAACCACAAAGGTCATGGGAGAGGAGGAAGAGAACAACAGAAGGAAAGGGGTGGGAGATGAGCTAAGATTTGTGTATGCCATTTATTCTGGGAGGGGGCAAATTGTTTAGGCAAAGGAGCATGTAGTTCCATTCTTTGAAGGTGTCACAGCTTAGCTTACTGTATTCCCCTGCTTAACATGACGTTTAGCTCAACATTTCCAGACATTGCAGTTCAGTTAACCCTGAATATAGAGGAAAAAGTGATTGAATTTAGAAAATCATAGATGCTCTCATAACTTAGAAATCCAAATTTCTGTAAATCGGTGCTCTCAAAGCTGAGGTAACTTGGCAAACGTCACTGCAGAGCAGTTTTGCCTATAATTCTGCTGGAATCACGATCCGTCTTATAAAGAAGTACTGGTGTAGGTGGCAGTGCTAAAAATGAATTACCTAAAAGATTATTTTCCAAAGAAAGTGCCTCACATGTCTCATTCTGTCTAAGAGGAGTTGAGTCATCTGGGATAAAAAAATTGGACCAGACAGCATTCGTTCTTCCTCTTAACAGTCATCTCAAGTTGAGCCTGGTTATTGCCCTCCATGCTGTGTCTGGGCTGGTCACAGATATAATTTTCTAGTCGTTCTCTAGGCACTCATAGAGCAGAACTATGTTCTCACCAAATAACATTTTAGGTATTCTGTGATAAGAAAAAAAAAATACGGGGGAGCATTTTTTCAGGGTATGTTTACAGTCAGTATTCTTCTTAATAGGTGGACTAAAATGGATGTTCAGTGAAGTCCTCCACGTACATCATATTGGTTCTGTTTGTTTGTTTGGGGGCCACAGTGACAATGCTCAGGGCTTTCTCCTGGCTCTGTGCTCATGATTTACTTGGGCAGGCTCAGGGCACCGTATGGAACCCTGCAGATCAAACCTGAGTTGATCACGGGCAAAGCAAATGCCCTACCCTATGCACTGTTGCTCTCGTCTCTGGGCTTCTTCTTCCTCTTTTTTTTTAAATAGTTCGTGACCAAAGATAATCTTAAATTAACAAGTTAATTCTTTGAAGGAAAAAAAACCACTAAATGATAACTAGCTCTTCTGTTATTTTTAGCATTATACTTCCTTTGAACATATTTTCAGTTAAGTCTCAATGGGAGCAATAGGGTTTCCAATCGGTAACATTTTCTACAATTTTACAACTAGGGTTTTAGACAAAGTGGTTTAATTAGATTGTTAGTGAATAGAAAAATACTTGTTCACCCATTAATCCAGTTACTGAATAAATATATGAGCTTTTACTTTTTTTTTTTTTTTTTTTTTTTGCTTTTTTGGGTCACACCCGGCGATGCTCAGGGGTTTCTCCTGGCTCTGCATTCAGGAATTACTCCTGGCGGTGCTCGGGGGACCATATGGGATGCCGGGAGCGAACCCGGGCCGGCACAGGCCAGCCGCGTGCAAGGCAAATGCCCTACCCGCTGGGCTATCGCTCCCGCCCAAGCTTTTTACTTTGAGTATACTTACTTGGCACCATGAATTAAGGATACACACAGCTTCAGTTCTAAAATAATACTGTCATCTTAGGGAACCCACAGAGATTTAACTATGATAGTGCAGTCAGTCATGCTAATAGATGTTGGTACAAAGTATTTCTGTAGCAAAAATGTTCAGAAGGGTTTCAGCCAAGTGAAAAATAGAGCTTTCTTCTTTGAAGTTCTAGGATTGTGGTTTTTTCTTGTGTATATTTTCATTTATTTTTAATTTAATTATAAACAACATGATTTATGGTACTGTTTATGGTATTGTTTTATGCATAAAACATTCCCCCACCAACACCGTGTACCAGTGTCCACTTCTTTTCACCACTGTCTCAGTGTCTCACCCATTCTTCCATCCTGTTAAGCTTCCTGCTAAAGACCCAGTCTCAGTTTCTGTTGCTTTGGGGAGTATGTTTCCTTGTATCCTATATATGAGGGAGGTCATTCTATATTATCTTTTCACTTGAGAACAATATTTACATTATACGTGTTTCAGATGTCCAATCACTTGTAAAATGTATTTTCATGAACATATGGTGGCAATTTCCTACATGGTGTTCTCAATCTTTCCTTCTCTGGGGTCTGTATCCGCAGAATCACAAAATAGATCCTTGGGACTTTGCTCACAAAAGGAGTAAGTGTCCCTCATGACCAGGGCTGTTTTCCTGATTCAAACTCTATTAGAATCACCTTCTTAGAGTTCTAGAGCTGGGAGCAAGAATATGAAATTAATTTTCTCTGGGAGCAGTATGTCTTGTCAGAGGCTTTGGGTGTCTTGCCTGCAAGGTAGAGTAAACAGCAAAGGAAACGGGGACAAGAAACAGAATACAGTGGGGAGAAATAAAAGGTAGAGGTAGCATTCCAATTATTTTGGACTCGTAGTTTCAAACTCTTCCAAAATTCTGGTAGTATTTGTGCCTTTAAAATGAAAGGATTTGTAAAATCACTATAATGAAGTTTCATTTTTTTAGTTAGAATTGTTTCTGCAATTTAAAGAAATCCCAGTAATTGTAATGAGCAATTATTTGTTTGTATCTTCAGAATTTCTTTCTAACTTCTATCCACCTAAATGTGATGGTTGATGAGTGAGACCGACTTCACCTTTTGGCCTAGTGAAGGCGTGAAGGTCATCAAGGCCTGTCAGCCCTTTCTCTTCTTCAGTTAACCCAATCCAGTGAATGGAGAGAGCAATTGCTAACCGAGATGTGCTGGATAAAATTCCCACTCTGGGGTTTGTCTGGCAGGGGGTGGGGGAGCAAATCTGCAGTTCTCAGGTCTTACTCCTGACTTCACTTAGAGATCACTTCTGGTGGGCTTAAGGAGCCGTATGAGGTGTCGGGAGTGGACCTAAGTTGGCCAAGGGCAGGCAAGTGACCTACTTGCTGTACTATCGCTCTGGTCTCCCCACTCTAAGCTGGAGAATGATTAGAGATGCACCTTCCATCTTATTCTAGACAAGCTGTTAGGAACATGTGGAGGATGGAATGGGTTTCTATTGTGAAAGAAACCAGGCAGTGGACAAGCCTACATAAAGTGAGGGTGGGGTGGGTACAGAGAACACAGGTAAATGGATCTCTGGTTCTTTCTAGATCAGTCGTGATGGATGTCAACTGGTCTATGATTTTTTTCTCCTCCTTTTTTTTTTGAGTCATAAATGAATGACTCTAACTCCAGGAACACATTCAGAATAATTTCTTCAGTTTCTTATTTTCTTGCAAACATCTGGGGGCTTGAAAAAACTCTCTGGATCAAAAGACTGGACTTATGTTTATAAGCAGTCTGAGCTGTTCTTTGTGAAATGCTGATCTGCTAGTGTTTCTTAAGCTTATGGTAATATTAAGAGTTTATTTTCCCTTGTTACAGTGACACATGAGGAACAGAATGTTAGAGATGAGACAAATGAGATGTGCGCTTAGGATCAGATAGAACCTAAGATAGTATTGTGCTCAGGAGTTGGAGGAACCGCAGAAACTTTCACTTCTGTCATACTGTTTAAAAAAAAAATTTTTTTTTTACTTTGTGGAAAATGGCGTATAATTATATACCTCATTCCCATGACATGGTGGAATGGTTTGAGGCTCTTTATGTTCCTGGAGCAAGCAGATGCTCTTGGCCTCTACTAGCATGAGGCAGGACATATGGAGATGTTACTGGTGCCCGCTTGAAAAAAATCGATGAAAAGCGGGAAGACAGTGTTAGTGTGTTTTTTTACTTTATTTAAATACCGTGATTTACAAAGCACAAAAATTTTCACAATACAGTTATTAGAAACATTCATCATTCAACACCAGTCCCACCACCACTGTGCTCCCACCACCACCAAAGACCCTCATTTCCCACCCACCCCAGCTCTATGCCTGCTCCCCTAGCCAGCACTAATTATATTGACCATTACAGCTCATATATGGAAATGGTATTGATAAAGTCATGACTTTTTTCTGGGTTGTCATGTGTGATTCTGGGCCATTTGTGTTCTTGCATTCACTTTCTGAATTTCTAAAATGTTATCATTTTATAGTTTTAGACTATAATTGGGGATCGAAACACTTCCTAGAAAGGCTTTCATAGATGAATTTCACCTGATAGCTGGCCTTCTTCTCTACAGATTATTCATTTGTAGTCTTTAAGAAAGCTACTTATATTTGGGAGGGTGATACACATTTTCAATAACTTCAAACTTTCTCTGCAGAAGATGGTCACAACTGCTAGGACTGAACTAACCTCCTGGCCCTAAGGTCATGGCTGGGCAGACCAATAGTGAAGTGTGTGTGTCCTGGGGTCTCACTTCTGTGCTAGAGCTTCTGGAACTTTCAAGTTTTCTATAAAACTGATGAGTTCAAATTCTCTTCCTTTTCTTCCATCCCTTTCTTTCTCAGATCTTTTTTGTTCTTTTCTCATTTGAATTGGCTCAGATAATTTTTTTTACCAGAAACATCTATCTTTATATGTCTCTTGATAAAACCAGTAATTGACTAAAAGCCTATCCAACCAAATCTTTATATATACTTAGCTTGAGTACCAGACAACTGTGGATAAAGCAAACTGAAATGATATCTTTACTAATTTATTTTTCATGATTGAGAAGTCGGGCATTTAATGGAAAACTTATTTTTAGGTTTCTAAGTTACAAGATTGTGATAGGTGCCTTATCTTTCCTTGAACGATGAGAGTTGGAAAAAGTTATTTTATGTATTTCCTAGATTGCTTGTTCCTTTGTTGGAAGATCCCTCTGTTCTACTGGAATTTCAATTATTTGACAAGATATGTAGTAAGTATTATTAGTGAAAGAAGCAGGCTTTAGAAACCCTTTCTGGGGGCCAGAGAAGTAGGTCAGTGTAGTTCAGTGGGTAGGGCATTTCCCCTGCACCTGGCCAACCTGGATTTCATCCCTGGTAACTCATGGTTCTCTGAGCTCACCATGAGTGATCCCTGAGTGTAAACCTTGAGCACCAACAGGTGTGGACCCCAAATAAGCAAAAACATTTTTTCAACTTTCTTTTCCAGATGCCTGCCATGAGTTTAGAAAAAAGCAATTACATTCCTTTCTAGAGTGACATTTGAAAGGATCTTCTTCAGAGTTTAATAACACACAGACTTGCTACTGGAATGTCAGATTAAGATAACCATCTTAAGATGTCATTTCTTTCCTGTAATATATGAAATATTGAGTACAGTTTTAAAAGACATGAAAATAGGGCAATTCCCAGAGAGAGTTGGGAATTTGTCCAAGGTCATAGAAATAGTAAGTGATAGGAGCATGAATTCTAGCTCAGGTTTTCCTGAACGCAGTGTTTGGTCTCTTCAGCCCAAGATAAGAACTGCAGATATTCCCCAATGCTTTCTGTGAGTTAAAGCAGGTGCATCTGAATTGCAGAAACTCGGCAATAACTTTTCTTCTATAAAAGCCCTGCAGAAGGGGAACTGTGTCTTTTATGTCTGCATGTCTTGTGCTAGCATTGTGTCTTGCCTCAATAAGTATCAGCATAGATCAAGCATCATGGTGGAATTTTGATGGGAGTGAAGCCAGAGGAGTGGCCTGGAGAGAGAATCAGGATCTGTTCCGTGATTAAGGAAGGTGGAAGTGCTGTTTTAAAAAAATATTTTATTATACCACCGTGAGATATACAATTAGAAAGGTGTTCATATTTGGTCATACAGTGTGCCAGCACCCATCCCTCCACCAGTGCCCATTTCCCACCACCAATATCCCCGATTCCCTCCCCCCCTCCCTAGTCTGCCTCTATGGCAGGTTCTTTATCTCTTTCTTTTTCTCTCTCTCTCTCTTTCTCTTACACATTGTGGATTACAATATACACATTGAGAGGTTATCATGTGTATCTTTTTTCCTGTATTTAATACTCAGTTCTAGGTTGGTATTAGCACTTTCGACAATTATTAGCACACTGTTCCATTCTCTGTCTTACCTAACCTCTGACTCCCACACGTTTGTGGTAATTTCCACCTTTGACAAGACCTCCTGATCCATGTTTCGCTTAACCTTGGATATTGGTATCATAATATGTATGTATACTTATGTCATGCAAATAAATTCAGTCATTCTATATTTGTCTTTTTCTTTCTGACTAATTTCACTCAACATGATCCTCTCCGATGATGATCCGGAGAGGATCACAGCCCGGACACCTTTCTAATTGTATATCTCACGGTGGTATAATAAAATATTTTTTTAAAACAGCACTTCCACCTTCCTTAATCACGGGAACAGATCCTGATTCTCTCTCCAGGCCACTCCTCTGGCTTCACTCCCATCAAAATTCCACCATGATGCTTGATCTATGCTGATACTTATTGAGGCAAGACACAATGCTAGCACAAGACATGCAGACATAAAAGACACAGTTCCCCTTCTGCAGGGCTTTTATAGAAGAAAAGTTATTGCCGAGTTTCTGCAATTCAGATGCACCTGCTTTAACTCACAGAAAGCATTGGGGAATATCTGCAGTTCTTATCTTGGGCTGAAGAGACCAAACACTGCGTTCAGGAAAACCTGAGCTAGAATTTATCACAGCCCGGATCATCGACACCCACCCTGGAGCAGTTTCTTCCTCAATCCGGCCCAGGTATGCTGGTCCAGAGACTCTCAGACATGGGGCAGAGCGGTTCCTTGCTCTCCCTGTGCCCAGCCGTTCATGAGGCAGTCGGGAGGCATGGTGGGTCCCAGCCTTGGCCCACCACCCCGGCAGAACCTCACAACAAGCCAGACGACCCCCACCCACTCCATGGGCGCCGCCATTTTCCACATTGGACTTCCCTCTCATCAGAACTCCACCCAGCCGACCAGCCCATCACAGCCCGGCTCAGCGCGGCCAGTGCGGCCGCGGTTCATCAATAAAGGCTTTATTTGGAGGTATTTATAGAGTATGCCTCCCGCACGGCAAGCCTAGCAAGCTGCTCGTGTTGTATTTGATATGCCAAATGCCAGTAACAATTATATTAGATCATTCTCATGACCTAATATAATGGTTTGAGGCTCTTTATGTTCCTGTACCAAGCCGATGCCCTTGGCTCTACAGCATGTGACAGGACATATTGAGATATTACTGGTGCCCGCTCTAGCAAGTAGATGATTAACGGGAAGATCGTGATCGTGATCGTGATCCTCTCCATGTTCATTCATTTATAGGCAAGTTTCATAACTTCATTTTTCCTAACATCTGCATAGTATTCCACTGTGTACCAAAGTTTCTTTATCCAGTCATCAGTTCTTGGGCACACTGTTTGTTTCCAGATTCTGGCTATTGTGAATAGTGTTGCTATGAAAATAAAAGTACAGATAGTGTTTTTACTGTGTGTTTTTGACTTCCCAGGGTATATTCCCAGGAGTGATATGGCTGGGTCAAATGTGAGCTCAATTTTTAGTCTTTGGAAGATTGTCCATATTGTTTACCAAAAAGGCTGTACCAGTTGACATTCCACCAACAATGGATGAGAGTCCCCTTTTTTGAATTTTGGGATGTGGGTGGGTGGTTTCGGCCTGTTCCCTGGGCCTGGTTCATTTTGTGGGAGACGCAGGGTTCACACACACCTGGTAGGAGGGATGGGAGGCATTCATGGAGGAGCAGGGAGGAAGTGGTCCAGGGGCAGTTCTGGGGCTGTGTACCTTGGTCCAGTTGGTGAAGGTTTCAGCCTGTTCCCTGTGGCTGGTTAGTTCTGCACCTGGAAGTACTTTTAATTGTGTCAAGAAAAATTTCAGGAGATCCACCATGAAATACATTTAAAATTTTTTCAGTTCAGCACTTCTAGGTTAATGTTGTTTGTACAGATCTCTAGAATTTGTACATATTGTAGAACTAAAACTTGAAGCTTCTTGAATAACTCTGCCTATTCTCCTCCCAGCCTTTAGCCTCCATACTCCTTTCTATGAGTCTGGCCATTCCAGATAGACCATTTAGATATCAAACATACCCTCTGAGACTGGCTTGCTCAGAATAAGGTTGTTGAGGCTCATCCATGTTGTTGCCTATGGCAGGCTTCCCCCAGCAAATCCTGGTGCTTCAGCAGAGTCAACACCATGCACCCACACTCTGCTTGTGCTTCGTAGTTTCTAGAGCTTGGAAACTTCTTCTCTTTTGTAACAAGTGAGAATTTTGAGGTGGACACCCTGAAGGGGTTATATCTGAAACTTCCATAAAATGTCCTTAAAGACCAGAAGTGTTTCCTTTTCTTCTTCTGTGCCCCTACCCAAAGTAGGGACTGAATGGCTGGAACTTTACAACTGTCAAGTATCGTGAAGAATGCTTGGGGAAGAAGCAATAGGAAGAGGCAATTTGAGTCTCTGGTAATAGAAAGGGCCATACCTTTCTTGGAATAAAAAAATCTTTGAGAGCAAAGAGCATTTCTATCTTGTTTAAGTCACCATTATTTAATGCGTTTACTTATGGAACATCTAATTAGGACACAGGTATAATTTCATTTCTGTTGTCAGGAAGTCTCTGAGATGTGTATTGTGCCTCCCTGCATTGATAGCTGAGATATTGAACTTAGGGAATCTAGTAAACTCAGGCCACACAGCTACCTGGCTGGGAAAGCTGGGATTCTCAGACCCTCTTAGGCGTAGTGGTATAGTCATTGTGTATAAGATGAACTGGTGAAGAGTTTCCTACCAGTCTTATGTCTCTAGTATGGCACCTTTCTAACAAGGCTAAATGATGGGTCTGACCCCTAACAGCCTATTTAGTGATTGTCAATCATTGAATGTACAGATAACCCTTGCTGCAAGCGAACATTTAGTAAATACCACATCACTTGGTTTTGGTTAGGGTATTGCTAATGTTATATGAGAATCCAATCCATTTTGACTTGAATATATATTTTCAAGGTTAGTTAACTCACCAGCCAGGCAATGTTATCAAGCATGTGAATATTTTCACCTCTGCTTTCTGGTCTGCTGCATCAACTTGATCCCAAAGCCTGTTTACCTTGTGGGAAGAGAAGGCTTCTAATGACAATTAGGATCTTCTGCTTTATTATCACGCCTAGCATAAAGAGGGTATCTCTTTATCTTTCAGTATAGATAGAAAATTTTCTAGAAGCTTCCTACCAACTTTGTCTTGTAATTGGTTATAAATATAGCTTGCAGGGAACTTTCCACAGAGAAGTGAAAATGATAGCCAGGGGCGTGGAGGAGGTGCAAATCTGTCTTCTGTGCAGACTTGGTTGGGTAGAAATGTGCTGTTTCCCTCCTCCTTTCCTTACAGTAAACTGTGCTTTTCCATAAGAACCTCAACTGTGACTAGGCCCCTCAGGAAACAACTCTCTGGATGCTATGCCTCAAGACAAGCACTAGAAGCATTTAAAAAACTATCGATGTCATACAAGCAGTTTTGCTCTATTTTCAGTCTGAAAGCTAGGCATCTTCAAAGGACCACAGGATATTGATGCGGACTTTCTCATCAGTTGTGACCCAAAACGTAAAAAATAAATAAATACTGTGAATAAGATTCACATTTGCAATAACCATAGGCCTATACTTTCTGGAAAGCATATTCCCTATATCCTCAAAGTGCTCGTGAAGAAAGATATCAAGAGAAAAATGCAGATCACTAAAATGTGTGATTGACAGGAAACCCATAGCCAAATTCTATGGGTTTCCTGTCAATCACACATCTTAGTGATCTGCATTTTTTCTTGATATCTTTCTTCACAAGCACTTTGAGGGTATAGAGAAAATGCTTTCTCAGAAAGTATAGGCCTATGGTTTTTGCAAATGTGAGTCTTATTCACAGTATTTATTTATTTTTATGTTTTGGGTCACAACTGGTGATGCTCAGGAGTTACTCCTGGTTCTGAACTCAGGAATTACTCCTGGTCATGCTTGGGGGACGATGTAGGATGCTGAGGATTGAACCGGGGTCTACCACTTGCAAGACAAATGACCTTACCTGCTCTACTATTGCTCTGGTCCTTAGTCACAGTGATGTTAAAAATTCACCACGTTTTAAAACTGTAGTATACAGAACCTATAGCCAAATGTTTTAGAAGCCCCACATTCAAATAAAAGTTTCAAACTTTATTTGACATTTCTGTAGTATTTTGAATTGTTTGCCCTGAATTTATTTTTTTTCGCAAAGCTCTTTTCCCCTCAGCTTCTAGAACTGTGCTCTCAAGTGCATCTACTATTATATCTGTTAACTGCTTCCTCTCTTTTTCACTCAGATGTTGACCTTTTTGGACAGATGTTCGAGCCCTTCATGATCCCTCCATATTATAGCGATTCCTCTAGCACAGCCTTTTGTGTGATGTGTCTAGCAATCGTGGCTTGGGCCACCATCTGTGAGGAACTTGCACGTGCTCCCTGTAGCTGTGAGGGCTTTGTCTGGATGCTCCAGATTCCACTGGGATTCCACACCTCGGAGATGTGCTCATGAAGTTTATGGTGTCTCCGTTGTTCCGGTGGGAGTGAGTGTGTGAGTGTGGGAGTCTGTGTGTGATATATCCTCTAATGGACAGGCATGGTGCCCTGTGCTCTAAGTAGTCTGGATGGGCTTTCCATGACATGTGATCCTGAACTGGGATAATCAGGCTGAAAAATAGAGAAACGAATCCAAGATGCTGTAAAATAATGTGATATGGGAGTAATATTTCACTTAGTATGATCTCTTCTTTCACATAGGTACTCAGAGGATAATCATATGTGTATATATAAATATATGATTACATGTATATACATATATATGTATATATATATACAAACATACAAACAACCTTTCAGAAGGTTGTTTACCGTGGTACATATATATATATATATGTACCACGGTAAACTATATATATATATATATATGTACAGTGGTACACACACACACACACACACACACACACACACATATATATATATATATATATGTACCACGGTAAACAACCTTCTGAAAGAGCTTAGCCTAATTGCTATATCTGTTAGTGTTTTTATCAGGTAGCTTATGGTAAAATTGGCTTTGCTGTATGTTGTTTCACTTAAATTTACAAAAATCTCTCAGTGATGTGCGTGGATGCAAACTGTTTAGTCTCTTCTTGAGGAGCCTCATGAAGAGCTCATGTGGTAACTGACCCTGATCATTGGGCACTCCATGTGGTCTTCACTCTTCATTTACTATTCATCTACACAGTTTCAAACATGCACTTTCAAATGCTTGGATGATAAATGGTGAAGATGTAGTTCTCTGTCTTCTTAACATGCTCTCTTCAATGGGATACATATACACAGGTGAATAGTACACAGCTCTAACAACAGATGAAATTGGAGCCAGGGGATAGTACAACAGTTATGACATATGCTTAGCAGGCACCTGGTCTGGGATCAAATTCTGGTACCACATGTTCCTCCAGGGCATCACCAGGTGCAGTCCTGGAGGCCCCCAGAACCGCTCATGGTGGCCAACTGTCCCTTTCTATCGGGGGCAGAACAGCATCTCATCCTTAGGCCTTTGTAAAGGATCACTGTCCTGATTGGTTGAGAATGTCCTGTAGGGCCCCCAAACCATATGAGCATCTCCCAGGGACCCCCTTCCACACCCACCAAAGAAAAGATGGAATAGTGCCTTTTTAATAACATGCATGAAAGAAAAGGGAATAAAACTAAGTGAAATAAACCAGAGGAGGAAGATCTAACTCATACCTGAAAAAAAAAGCAAAAAGAAAACAAGGGAATAAAGTTCAGCGAGAGCAAATCCTTAGACTCCGAGATCAGAGTTGAGGCTTGTCAAGGAGGGCTGGAGATTAGGTAGAAATTGGGGCAGGGGCACCGTGTTATGTGGGAGAGGGCTATAGACACTGATAGTGAATGTGATATGGGAACATGTATTTGAAGAGGTGTGAGATTTTATCCTTAAGCATACAGTCTTGTAAACCAATGTAACCTCAATAAAAATATAAGTAAAACTGTTTATTCAATTTCTGAATGTTTCCTTGAATTGGAAACTTAAGGAAAATTAATATTCTTGTACTAAATGACAGGAAAACATCTTTCATAATAGCACACAGACTTCATAATAGACTAGGAAATAGGGCAGTAGCAAGTATATTTTGTTTTGGACTTGGGTATTTATTTGTCATGTAACCTTGAAAGGTCACTTCAACTCATGAACCTCAGTTATTATATTTCAAATGATAGGACTAGACAAAAAGTACAAAAGTGGCCATCCAGGGTTCAGTCCCTAGCATATGTCCTCCTGAGCACAGAAGCAGGGCCAAACCCTGAAAACAGGCAAGTATGGCCCAAACCCATGAAAAAACAATCAATGAGTGAACAAATGAATCAATAAAATATGGGCTTCTATTGCTGTACTTGGTGTGCAGGAAATGATGTGAATCTGAAGTCTCATTTTCTACCACAAAGGAAGAAAGGACATTATAGTTTTGCTTCCTTAACTCTTTTCTCTTGTGAAAAAAAGGAGACTGGGTTAGTTGCTCTTTCTAACTAGAAGCCTTCTTTCACATATCACTTATTGTTTTAAGGCACTTGGTAGGTACAAGTAGTTATCCTGTTAGGTACCATGGACTTCTATGGTATTATTAGTGGTTTTATAACTGAGTTGGAGCTGAAAATAGGGTGGGGGCATATAATTAAGGACTGCTAGATGTTTTAGTTCAATTTCAATAAGGCTCTATAAAGGCAATTTTTGAATTAACGAGAGTTTAAAAATAAATATATAAAACTGTTCATTTTAGTCTTTTGTTAATTCTGAAAGATATAAGAATTCACTGAAGAATTATATCCACTCTGCCATGTATCAGGAAGTGTTACTGTCCAAAGCTAAACTGAAATCCAGTAGACTGTGCTAACAGTTTTTGAGGTAGGTTTCACGTTGTAGGAGACAGAAATCAGTTAGCCCATAGGTATATCACAACCGAAATTAGAATAAAATTTCGGAAGAACTGCCCTTTGGAGAGGGAGCTAAGGGAGGCAGAGCATGTGTCTCACCCTCCTGAAGCCCCGAGTCCAGTCCCTCACACAGCATGGTCCCTGAGGATCCCATTGGAAGGGTTCACACTATCCAGCTTGTTAGCACTGAACTGCACTGTCAGGAGAGCCTCAGCTTCCCAATTCCTCTGAGCACTGCTGGTCACCGCATGGCCCGGATGAGGGCGGGAGAGACGACTCAGCGGTCTTGAGTGTGGGTTGTGTATAGGGAAGGCCAAAATTCCATCCCCTGCACATCTCCTGAGCAATATCCAATCAGAGTTCGAGTACCAACCAGGTTTAGCCCAAAAACCTAGGAAAAATGAAGAGGGAGAGGGACATGAAGGAAGGGGGGGAGAGAAAGAGAGAGGGAAAAGAGAGAGTGAGAGAGATAGAGAGAGAAGAGAGATTTCACTTGGAAACAAAGTCAATTTATTTGGAAATTTGACCAACCTAGGCAACTTTTCTGACACTACATCTGTCATGATTTTATTCACCCTGGAACTTTTAACTTTATAATGCTAATTTTACTTCTATATAAAGAGATCAATTTAAAGCTTTATCAGTTACAAAATGAATAAATAAGTATCCATATTTTTATGAGTATGATTAATGTATAGGATATATATTCACACACAATAGGATACATATATATATTTCCTATATGCCTTTACTTATAGGATATGATATATTTTTGATATATATAAGGAATATATATATGATAGATAGAGATATGATAGATGATAGATGATAGATAAATGATAGATAGATAGATAGATAGATGATAGATAGATAGATAGATAGATAGATAGATAGATAGATAGATAGATAGATAGATAGATAGATTTGGTGCCAGGGATTAAACTCAGGTTTTATACATGAAAGGCATATATATTCAACCACTAAATATCCCCAGATCTATTGTTTTTGCTTTTTATGGGGTCTCACCAGGCAATGCTCAGACTCCAAATCCTTTTTGTGTAAGAACTTTCCATTTACTTCTGATATTTGTTGGTTTTTTAAAATTCAAATCATAAATCTTTTCTTGTTTAAGCATAGGAATCAGTGTAGCTGCCTTAAAACACACACCCTTTTCTTTTCATTTTCTTATCTATTTGCACTGTGAAGGTGTTCCTCTGAGTTCAGCATCTATTAATTCCTCAATGGTTTCTAACCCGCCGATGAAACGTTCCAGGCAGGTTATTCATTAATTATTGTCGTCAATGGCCTCACTCATAGTATTAGCTGTCAGATTCTCGGCCAAGCCTCTTTTGTCATTGCCTTATTGAGAACAAACCTTGGTTTATCTTTTTTGACAGTTCATAGGGCTGTCCCGAACATCCTGCCAAGAGGAGGCATGGAATGTCACCCTTCGCAAGTTGTCCTTCCTGATGCTATGAACCATTTCCCAACTCTTAGTCATTTCCTTTTGACTCCTGGGTAATGTTTGTTTCATTTCTTGGACTTGGTTGAGCAGTTTGCTAGCACTGAACTGGACAAATTCTTGGTTATGTTGTCATTCGCTAGTAGAGTTTGCTGGAAAGGCTGTGAGTCAAAGATTTATGACTTTGCTTTCAAGAGCTCTATCTTTTTGTGTTTCTGGGTCATGGAAGGTGTTGCCCTCTGGCAAAGTGACAGATCTCTCAGGGGCTTATCTGAATGGATCTTACTTCTAGGACAATATTCTCTACACTGTTGCCCCAGGGTATGCTTACCTTGAACCTAGGGGTGGGGTGGAGAATGGAGGAGGTGGAGTGTGTTCAGACCTGGAAATCTGTGTCATTCATAAACATTTATGAAGTAACAGATGCATTACATCCATGCCAGATGATCTGTGAAATACAGAAACCATGCATACATTTTATTGTTCAACTTGGGATGAGTAGCAGTGGATAGTCAAGAACAATTAGTAAAGAAAGCCCCATGCATGAGTAATATGCATATAAATGAATACAAATCTTATTTGAGTGAAAATAAAAAAATTTAGTCATGAAGTCTTTTGGTACATTCTAATATATTCCTATGGGATAAGCATTGTGCTCTTAACAACACTTATTAAAGGCATTTACTGAGATGAGAGCAATAGTATAGTGGGCTGAACATTTGCCTTGCACATGGCTGACCTGGGTTTGATCCCTGGTACTGCATAGAGTCCCCTGAGCACTACTAGGAGTAATTCGTGAGTGCAGAGCCAGGAGTAACCCCTGAGCATGGCAGGGTGTGACCCAAAAAGCAGAAATAGATAAATGAATGAATAAATGAATGAATGAATTAGAAAGAAAGAGAAAGAAAGAAAGAAAGAAGGAAGGAAGGAGGAAAGAAATAAAGAAAGAAAGAAAGAAAGAAAGGAAGGAAGGAAGGAAGGAAGGAAGGAAGAAAAGAAAGAAAGAAAGGAAGGAAGGAAGGAAGGAAGGAAGGAAGGAAGGAAGGAAAAGAAAAGAAAGAAAAAGGCATTGGCCATATGATTTCATGCTATGTTAAATACTGGGAATAGAAAGAAAAATACAGCAGTTTATTTCCATCGAGGATTCCAGTGAAATGACATGGAGAGATTTAAATGCAGTGAGATGTTGGGGGGAACAGTCTTTCTCAAGTCCTGGTGTTTAGTCTTTCTCTTCTATCTCACTGCCTACTGGTGGGCGAGACAAGCCTCCTTCTTCTGACTTGGAAGCTGGGCTCTTGTGAAGGGGATTTCCAGATTAGACAAGTGCAGGACAGGTTGTCCTAGGGAATGGAAAGTCTGAACTAAAGGTGATGAGAAGGATGGCTGGAACTTCCTCAGAGAGGAAGGGAGGTGTTCCCTGGAATTTTGAAGAATGTCCATAGACGTGGTCACCTTCTAAGTTGTATCCTTGTTTGGTAATGGAGAGCTGTCTTCCACTCCGTGCAATCTTCTTGACTCAAATAGTTGACCTACTCCACATGACCATCTGTGGAGTTTGAGAGGATGCAAAGAAGTTAGGAAGACCAAATATGTGCTCTAGAAAAGGGAGTTGTTATCAGATGTTATTCTGACAACATCTCAGAATATAATTTTGTCATGCTTTTATATGTATCTCCTTTTAAATTTTGCCATTATTTTTTAACTTTTTGTTATTTTTTAAAAAATTTTTAAATTCAGTTACCATGATATAGAACGTGAGACAGAGTGGCATCCTGAACTCCCTACACACTTCAATGAGCTCGGTTACTGTGTGGATATGGTCGATTGTGCTGAATCCTTTTCAGGAGCCAGCTTTCTCGCATGGTTGCCCTTCATCTAATGTTCTGCCAATCCTGTTCAGGATGACTCGAGTGAACAGCTTGTAGATGACAAACAACAGGCAGATGGGGCGATAATTGCCAATGTCGTGGATGTCTCCCTTCTTGAACAGTAGAACTGTCTTGCTGGTTTTCCAAGGAGGGCACCTTGCATTTGGACAGGTAGCGTGTGAAGAGCCGAGCCAGTGTATTGATGAGTACTGAAGGCAGATTCTTCAGGTGTTCAGGTCTGACTTTATCTGGAACGGGTGCTGTACCCTTCTTTACTGACGAAATGGCATGTTGGATTTCAGAAGGGAGAACATTGGGGATGATATATCCATCCTGTGGAATTTGGTATGTGGGCAGGTGGACGTGGCTATCAAAGAGATCTGAGTAGAAGTCATGGATAATGTTCTCCATTGCCTTTCTGGAAGATGTGATAGATCCATCAGGACATTGGAGGGCAGTCATTTTGGTTTTATAGTTGGCAAATGACAGGCGGGCATTGCGAATGCTTTTCCCTGTTTCTGCTGCATCTTGCAGTATTTCTGCTCTTCTCTCTTTGAGGTCTTCCTTTATTGCTTCTTTGCATTACTTTGCAAGCTTGGATGTTAGCATTTGGTTGTCTGAGACTTGCGCCTTGCCAAGTTGGTGAATGAGCGTGAGAGTTTCTGAAGACAGGCGTCCTTTTGTGGGTTTTTTCTCTCTCAGCATTCTTCGCACAATCATGGAGGTGCTGAACCAGTCAGTTGTATTCTTCATTGATGTCATCAATGATGGTATCTTCCCATGTTGCTACAGTGGTACCAAAGAGTTTCCAGTTGGTGGTCATTCTTGGATTTCTCAAACTTTCCAGCCTTTTCTCCCCATTGTGCAAAGTAGAATTTTGCATGAAGGAGACAGTGGTCTGATCCTGTTTGGAATTTGGGGACGACAGCAACATCGGTCAGACAAAACCGTCGATTGAAGATGATGTGGTCAATTTCATTGTGGAACTGCCCACCAGGGATTCACATGTCCAACGCTTTCTATTTAGCCTTCTGGAACTGTGAGTTCCCATGAATGGTCTTGGTGGACATAATGAACTCAGATGGTCTCTCACCCTGTTCTGTCCATTCTAGGCCATGGGTCCCAATGTGGAGTTCTTTGGCTGATCTTCTTGGTCCCATCTTGGCATTAAAATCACCCGACTATGGGGCTGGAGCGATAGCATTTGCCTTGCACGTGGCCGGCCCATGCCGCCCGGGTTCGATCCCTGGCATCCCATATGGTCCCCCCGAGCACTGCCAGGAGTAATTCCTGAGTGCAGAGCCAGGAGTAACCCCTGAGCATTGCCGGGTGTGACCCATAAAGCAAAAATATAAATGAACAAATAAATAAAATCACCGACTATGATCTTGTAGAAGGTGTGATCTTTTTTATAGAACTCCTCCAGTTCCATGTAGAATTTCTCAGTTTCTTCATCTTTGTATGTGGATGTTGGTGCATAGACAACGAAGATAGAAACTGCTGGCATGGGCCACATCTCTTCAAGTGTAAGCGTCCTGTTTGGTTTGTTAGGCATTCGAATGAATCAATGTTCAAGGCCATGTTCGTGTTGAGAAGGACACTGATGTCACCGACGCTTCTTTTGTGGCATGTTCTGAGGAACAGTTCTTCTCCGGTGTCAAAAACAGCATGATACGATTGATGCCTCCTCGTCTCAGTCAGACCAATGATGTCATACTTGATCTTTTGCGCTTGCACCATCAGGTCCTCGATATATACTTCTGTTGCCTGTTGCCTGTTGCCAGTGTACGTGCATTGATAGTACAGACTGTCATTTTAGTCCTTCTTCGCTTTGGCAGCTTAGCATGGCCCTGAAATTTTATCAGGCCCTCCTTGTTCATCCTTCCTAGTGCTGCCAGTATTAAGGCTCTTTCAGGGTCTGGAAGATGAACATTTTTATTACTGGTTTTGGCATATTGAATACGCATATGACAGCTTGCCAGGCTCTGCCGTGCGGGCGGTATACTCTTAGTAGCTTACTAGGCTAAGCACTGCCAGGAGTAATTCCTGAGTGCAGAGCCAGGAGTAACCCCTGAGCATCGCTGAGTGTGATGTCTCCGCCCTGACAAGCAGGTCATACCCTTCAGCCGCTCCATGTAGCCGGAGACACATGGCCTGTGCCCCGGTCATCCCACTGGCAGTCGTTGATGAGCACAGCGAACATGACCGCAGTAAAGATTATAAAAAAAAAAAGATGATCTCCAGGTGTCCGTAATCGTGTCCGCGGGCTAATCTGAGGCTCCGTGGGAGTCGCTCAGAAACGGGGGGCCCCAAGCCGAGGGGCTCCCCAACCTCACTGTTGCCACTCTCACCACAGCTGTGCCATGCTGCCCGCATGGCCAGTCCCGGGCTGCGGCGGGTCCCCCGGCTCTGTCTCACGCCTCATTGATTTACAGAAAGCTTTTGATTCTGTGGAGACTGAAGCGCCATCGAAGCCCTAGCCAAACAGGGCGCTCAAACCCAATATATCAAGATCCTTCATGAGCTGTATTACGGATTCGCCACCAGGATCTCACCAGTCTACAAAGAAGTGATCATCAATGTCAAAAGAGGGGTTGGGCAGAGTGATACCATTTCACCAAAACTCTTTAGCGCCACCCTTGAGAACATCATGCGACAATTAGAATGGGAAGGAATGTGAGTGAAGATAGACGGTCGGCAACTAAACCACCTCCGCTTTGCTGATGACATCATTCTAATAACACCAAACATTAGCCAAGCGGCACAAATGCTGGCTGACTTCGACCAAGAATGTGGAAAGATAAGTCTACAGCTGAATCTCAGCAAAACTATGTTCATGAAAAATGAACTAGTTCCAGAGGCCCCATCCACTCTCAATGGAACAAACATCTCTGAATGTAGCAGCTATGTGTACCTAGGTCGAGAAGTCAACATGATGAACGACCTAAAACCTGAGCTGCGTAGGAGGAAGAGAGTGGCATGGAATGCCTTCAAGAGCATTGAAGAAATAGCTAAAAAGACAAAGAACCACTAGCTCCGCCGGGCACATCTCTTCAACTCCACTGTTCTCCCTGCATTAACATATGCCTCAGAGACCTGGGCCCTACGAAAGCAAGATGAGAATGCTATTCGGGTCTCCCAAAGAGGAATTGAAAGAGCTATGCTTGGAATATCACGCCTCACTCAAATGAAAGAAGGAATCTGGAGCTCGGACCTCCATTGCTCTTCCAGAGTCAGAGACGCTGTCTCATTTGCCAAGGCACCAAAAATCAGATGGGCTGGACATGTAATGCGATTTGGAGATGACCACTGGACTAGAGCTATTACCGACTGGATCCCACGGGATATCAAAAGTCATGTGGCCGCCCACCTACAAGATGGTCAGACTTCTTTGTCATGACCCTGAATGAATGGTTTGAGGCTCTTTGTATTCCTGAAGCAACCAGATGCTATTGGGCTACACTGGCATGTGATAGTGTCAAATGGAAATATTACTGGCACCCACTTGAGCAAATTGGCGAATAACAGGATGTCAAGTGATCAAGTGATGATATAGAAAGTTACAGTTGAGTTTCAGGTATATAGTGGGCCAGTATCAGTCTCACTACCAGCGTCTACTTTCCTCTGCCAACATCCCTGGTTCCCTCTACCTGCTCATTCTCTCCATCCTGCTTCCTGGACAGGAACATTTTATAATTTTTCTTTTATGATTTGGATCTCTTGATTTCGTGTTGGTGACTCTGCAGTTTGGATATACAGGTGTACTTGTATCATGCATCCCTACATGAATCACCCTGCTCATTCTCAATATATTTTCACAAACATATGAATAAAATATGGAAGTAAAAAGAAAACCAGTTGTGTTGAAATACAGTAATTAAAATACTAACAAAAATTTATGGAGGAGACTAACACATCCAGGGAGATGCTTCTTTTAAAATAAATAGATGCTCTTTTCCTTATTTCTCCCACAATTAAAGATCTCTTCAATCCCTTTACATCATATATGAAATATTATCTATGAAATGTATAGAAGGAGACCAACTGTAGGGCCTAAGGAATAGTGTGGTGGTGAATCCTTTAGATTTTCTTTTTGCTTCATATGTTTCGGACCTGGGATTGAGAATGCTGCCAGCCCAGAAATGTCAAGGAGTGAAGATTAACACTTCTAGCCCAGAAATGTCAAGGAGTGAAGATTAAGAAGCTCAACAAAACACATCCTTCGTTAGCCAAACGAACAGTCAAGGGCAGAGCAGCAAGACAAATGCTTAAACTTTGAGTAGTTTGCTTTAGCCAAACACTGCAAAGCAAAACTTGTGACAGTACACATGTTAGTGCCAGCAAAGGTTGAATGTGGAGAACAGATTTTCCATCTCAGCCTGGCTGCAGGCCAAAGTGTCAATGAAGGTCTATGGGGAGCTGGAACCATACCATTATCCTGCACTGAAAATGAGCCTCTCTGTTTCTTGTCAGCTCAGATCAACTGGGAAACTTAAACTTCTAATCCACCTAGAAACAGTCAGTATCTCCGTCTACTGGAAGAGTATCAGAAGAAGCCAGCTATAATGTAAGACTTAAAAAATAATTCAGGTTCTCATGGCAGTATACTTCAACTGTATTTAGATTTTGTTACTAGAGATAGAAGAGAGAAAAAGAGAAAAGAGATAAAGAACCTGCCATAGAGGCAGGCTAGGGGATGGGGAAGGGAATTGGGGACATGGTGGTGGGAAATGGGCTCTGGTAGAGGGATGGGTGCTGGAACACAAACATGAACTTCTTTGTAATTGTATATCCCATGGTATAATAAAATATAAAAATAATTAAAATATACAAAAATTAAAAAAAATTGTTACAAATCAGTTGTCATTCCAAGAACCAGGAAATTATAAACTTGATCTAGAAAATGTTAACAGTGAGGTGAAGAACATGTTCAAATAATTTTCAATTTTAAAACAATATCATAGAAATTCTTCAATAGGAAATTATATAGACATATTAAACACAAGGGAAAATAGGAACACTTTTCAAACAGGGAGATAAAGTATATAAAGAAGAATCAAATTGGAGAATTTTTGTAGAACTTCCATCTGAAGCTAGGAATGTCCTATTGCGTAGAGATGAGACTGTAGGAACATGACGTATATCCATTAATATTTTTAATGATCACCAGCTGGAGGGGCAGTAGCTCCCACCTTGGCAGCTGACTGACCACCTCCACAAGGACCCCAACTCTCTTATATCCCATTATCTCAAAAAGGCAATACAGCTTAGAGTTAAGTTTGCATGGTTTACATTACAAAGACATTTCACATTCTTTGCATAGGACTTAGGAATAATAGGAAGGAGACATCCAGGAACCAAAAACTTGCAGGGGGTGCTGTCTAGGTAAGGTGAGATGAACAAAAGAATCCATTACAGTTGCTAATTCAGCCTTCCCCTTAGGCTAGCCCAAGATGGCAAGGTCATGTCAGACAGAAGAAAAAAAAAAACCTGTTTTCTGCCTAACTTTAAGCATCGTCCACTAGACTCCATATTGGGCTGGTTATAGCCAACAAGGAAATGTGCAGAGAAATGACCTAGGATAGCCTTGTCTGTGTAACTGCAGCTTGATTAACATTCTTACTAGGGAATTCCTCATACTAACTCTATTGGGAGACAGTCTGCCAGGAGACCCGTGTATGTTAACAGGCAGTATGCATCAGACCTTCCTTCGTATATCCTTAGATCTACCTCCTGCCAACATCCATCATCTAAATAAAAATGCACTATATAGACTGTACTGACAGGTGATGGATTAGAGGTTATAATCAAATAACTTTGTTGGTCAGTTTGTGACATGAAAGGAAAATATATTGAAAGGGAGAAAATACCTGTCACCTCCAAATTTTGTATCTAATGTAAATGTTCATCAGGAATAAAAGGTGAAATCGAGCACATTTTCTGATGAAGGAAATCCTAAGCTCTTGTAGATCTTAGATCACTACTCAACCTAATTTTTCATGAAAGCAAGGAAAAACAAGATAAGCATAACAACAGGTAATTCAAAATATAAGTAGCCAAAGAAATTTAATATTAAAAATTATGTTTAGTTAATTCAAACAATCCATAATAAGATATCGCTATACTAAAGTATCTTTTACATTCAGGGTATCTAAATTAATGTTAAATAGCAACTACTTGTGAAGATAGGAGATATAAACTAGAACAAACGTGTACAAAGTTGCTGATGAAATGTAAAATAGTACAGAATAGTATTCGGAAAATAGTTGGGCAATTTTTCTTACAAAATGAATCATATGACGATTGTATGACCTAGTAAATGTGTTCTTGGGCAGTTACCCAAAGAAATGAAAACTTATTTTGACACCACTCCTTAGTACCTCACTGTTTATAGTAGTCTTGTTAATAATAGCCCAAGCTGGAGGCAGTTCAAATTTATCTTATTGGAGGCTAAGGGCTAAACAGATGTTAGCACATTCCTGAGTGCAGTATTACTCTGAAAGAAAGGAATAATAATAATGGTTGCACAAATGATACTGCTACACACATACACACACACACACACACACATATATATATATAATATCTGTATATATCTCCATAAAATTATTGGAGAAGCCAGTTTCATAAGATTATAGACTGTAGGACTCCTTCTAGAATATTCTAGAATTGATAGTATTATAGAAATGGAGAGATTAGTGGTTGCCAATGTTTAAGAATGGGGTGAGGTAGGAGAAAATATTTTTATGACTGTGTGCAAGGATATTTACAAGGGATCCTGGTCATGGAGAAAATGTTTAGTATTTTGATAGTATCGGTATCAATATCAACATTCTAGCTGTGAAATTTTACTATATTTTTTGCAAGACGTTTTAACTGGGGAAACTGGGCATAGAGTACACAATATATGTGTACTAACAGTATATGAAACTACTATTCTTAAAATAAAAACTAGTTTTGATTTTGAACCACACCTGACTATTCTCAGGTCTTACTCTGGACTCAGGTATAACTCCTGGAGTTGCTCAGGGGACTGTATGGGATGCCAGGGATTGAACCTGGGTCAGTTGCAGCTGTAGTGAGGCAGCTTATTCATTTTATTATAGAGCAAGTTCCTGAAATATTTTATATGAGTATGAATCAGGAATATATGTACTTCATTACTGATACATATTAACGATTAGAGTTAGATCTTACTATTGTT
This sequence comes from Cryptotis parvus, assembly GCA_021461705.1. NCBI lineage: Eukaryota > Metazoa > Chordata > Mammalia > Eulipotyphla > Soricidae > Cryptotis > Cryptotis parvus. Next base: position 55,969 of record JAJIBD010027753.1, read on the forward strand.
GAAATTTTGAAGTAACAATAACCGTAAATAACATTTCCAAACCATCAGTGGTTGTAAATTGATGTAAATTTTTTAAATTTCTTTTTTGTGACAGAGTCACATGTTTAGTTTTGCTACTATCATGGGTTCTTGATTCAACAATGGGAGGGATATGTTAAATTTAGACATGGGTTAATGTAAATAGAGATTTAATTTATTTCTGTTCAAGGGTACTGACTGCCCCACCCCCACCCCCAACACACATTCAGAACCTTTGCCCTAGGGCCAATCTTATGTGTTAGAAGAACAAACAGACTGGACACTGGCCAAGATGTAAAGTTCTTCCTCCTCTGGAAAAATGCCACGTCTTGCAAATAAATAGAATGCCTGAATTGACTGGGTGGGGTGTGGGATGTCTCCAGAAGCAAGAGCAGAAGAGAAAATATTCATGTTTTAGAATAGATTGTATCAGTCAGTTACATGAAATTGTGATAATGAAGGTTTGAACTTATAAATAATGTGAGAGATAAAAGAAATATTCGCTCTACTGGGGCTTTTCCTATGAAATTTAAAAGAAATCAACATTTTGTCAAGAATTTGAAGAAGGAATTAGGAAATCTTAATCAGAGAGGAGAGAAGGGCTCTTTAGGTGAGAAAACAGTACCTGCTATGGCCTGGGAATTCTTTCTTCTTTATGCTTTTAATAATATTGAATGTCATGCATTGATAAAAATTGATTTGGGGGGCTAAAAAGTATTTTAGGATTAAAGAGAAAGTTAGGGTTCGCTAAGCAAGTTTTATGTCTGTTCTAAAGAGAATTTGTTACTGCAAGAAGTCAGAACCACTTTGGCTTTTCAGTCAGTTCATGGAGTATCTAATAACTGTACGTAGCTCCAGCGTGCTCTCTGGACACTGGCTCTGCTCCCTCTCTCATCTCTGGGCTTCTTTCACAGCAGTTGTCAGAATCTAGCATGATTCTGTTTGCTCACTTGCTCTTATGTGTTGAGTCCAGCAGAATAAAAAATCACACTATTTAGCCTGGAGTCACCAGTCACTTTCTTTTTTTTTTTTTTTTTAAAAAATTTTTTATTTTTACAATTACAAAGATATACAATTAAAAAGTTCATATTTGGGTTTTGGTCATACAGTGTTGCAGCACCCATCCCGCCACCAGTGCCCATCTCCCACCACCAACGTCCCGGTTCCCTCCCCCTCCCCCAGCCCTGCTCCATGGCAGGTTCTTTATTTCTTTCCATTTCTCTCTCTTTCTCTTTTCCTTCCCCTCCAGACTATGGATTACAGAACATACATTAAAGGGTTGTCATGTGTATCTTTTTGCCTCTATTTAATGCTCAGTTCTAGGTTGGCATTAGTACCCTCAACAATTGTTAGCACACCAGTCACTTTCTGAGTAGAGGCATTCAGAAAGTTTATATTAAATAAAAGACTGAATATAGCCATTAATAAAGTGATATGGCATGGGGGCAGAAGCTGATTCCTGAGGAATAGATGGCATAAGGTTTGAACAATGAAGTCAGAATGTCTCCATTAATGCCTGAGTGAAAGTTGTCAACAACAGAGCTCCACCCAGCTTCTCGGGATAGAGGGCTGCAGGCAGTTAGAGCAGGGCCTTGCAGTAGTGCTACAAAAGCTGGAGCTGCAAATCAGATTTCTAGTTCTTCAATACTGTGGTTTTGTAAAACTATTAAAAACTGAGGTACTGTGATTTATAGTATTCTTAATAATGGTTTCCCCATGTATATAAGTCCAGTCTGTTTGCCCACTGATCACTTTACAGCTGTTTGCAATTTGAACTGACAAAAACAATATTTCATACTCTCTGGATAAAAATCAAGTGTTTTCTGGATTTTATTTTGCACTATCCATCTTGTGATAATTTGAAATGCAGTCATGGACTGCCTCCTTAGTGACTGTAGAGTAGTGATTTGTAGTGATAAATATGACTTCATGTTTAGCATTATGTGAGAGATTTTGATTGCACACAAAATTTTCACTCCTTTTTACTTACTGCTCTAATTATTTCAGACACCTTTTTACGCCATCTTCTCCGGACAGTTTTCTAAGGCATGGCTTGCTCATGGAGTGATATCCGAGCCTCCTGATTTCCTTTGCCAATGGTTATTCAGAAACCCCTGATTTAATTCAGCTGGTGCCTAGCTTATTCTTTGTACCACTTACTCAAAATTGATCTAATTAGACTTAAGACAGAGATATTTCCCCTTTTTACTGCCATTGCTTCTATTGCTGATTGCCACCATTTTGTGATGATGATGAAAACCTGTCTGTTGACAAACTGATATGTTTGCTGGTGGCTCAGGAGGGTAGAGTGAAGGGAAATTCAGAGCAACAGCAGAAGTTGGACTTGCACAGAGTCTCTGCAGTCATTCCTACCTGAATTTGTTTTTTTAAGACAGCTTGAATGTATTTTTTTCCCTAGTATTTGTAGACAAAATCATGCAAGTGATAGAGGTAAGTAAATAGGTAATGACAATTCACTGAAATGTAAGTTCCTTTGATGCCAGAAACTCTTGTTCTTCGTTCATTGCTCAGCTGGGTTTGTGACTTTGTATTGTTGAATGCATGAAAGGACTTATGAATTCCAACTCTAATGAACAAAGCACTTGGCTCCTTTGAAAAACTGTTTTTTCCAGACAGGATGTTCATATTGTTTTAAATTTAATAGTCTTCCAGACAACAGTATGGAAAGATCTTCATCATGTCTAAAAAATTGTATGAAGTAGTTAATAGCTAACACTTAAAAAACATTATTATTATTATATATTCTTTGCTACACTGTTATTAACACTTCACATGAATCATCATATATATTTTTTAAAGAGCAATAACATTTTACAATATTTATTACCATTCTTACAAGTAAGGGGTTATAAGTTTCCATAATATCACAATGTTATGATGATTCTGTTGGGTCATACATCCATCAGGTGTAGGAATTTAACTCATGCATTCTCCTGATAGCCTTTATTTTACAAAGAGAAGACACTTTTCCTAACTAAAGGCAACATGATATTGCAGAATTTTGAAAACCACTGGTGATGAAACATATTTTGGGCACTGAAATAATAAAACAAAAAACATAGATTAATTTTGGTTTATGATCTGTTTTCAGACTTCGGTTTCCTTTCTTCTTTTTTACCTTCCTTCCCACCCTCCCTCCATCCCTCCCTCCCTCCCTCCTTCCTTCCTTCCCTTCCTTCCTTCCTTCCTTCCTTCCTTCCTTCCTTCCTTCCTTCCTTCCTTCCTTCCTTCCTTCCTTCCTTCCTCCCTCCCTCCCTCCCTCCTCCCTCTCTCCCTCCCTCCCTCCCTCCTTCCTTCCTTCCTTCCTTCCTTCCTTCCTTCCTTCCTTCCTTCCTTCCTTCCTTCCTTCCTTCCTTCCTTCCTTCCTTCCTTCCTTCCTTCCTCCCTCCCTCCTTCCCTCCTTCCCTCCCTCCATCCCCCTCTCTCCCTCCCTCCCTCCTTCTCTCCTTCCTCCTCTCTCTCCTTCCCTCCCTCCCTCCCTCCCTCCTCCTTCCCTTCCTTCCTCCCTCCCTCCTCCCTCCCTCCCTTCCTCTCTCCCTCCCTCCTTCCCTACCCCTTCCTCCTTCCCTCCCTCCTTCCTTCCTTCCTCCCTCCCTCCCTCCTCCCTTCCTCTCTCCCTCCCTCCTTCCCTACCCTTCCTCCTTCCCTCCCTCCTTCCTTCCTCCCTCCCTCCCCCTCGTTCCTCCCTCTCTCCCTCCCTACTTCCTTCCTCCCTCCCTCCCTCCCTCCCTCCTTCCTCCCTCTCTCCCTCTCTACTTCCTTCCTCCCTCCCTCCCTCCCTCCCTCCCTCCTTCCTTCCTTCCTTCCTTCCTTCCTTCCTTCCTTCCTTCCTTCCTTCCTTCCTTCCTTCCTTCCTTCCTTCCTTCCTTCCTTCCTTCCTTCCTTCCTTCCTTCCTTCCTTCCTTCCTTTCTTCCTTCCTCCTGCTGTGCTATCCACTTAGGTAACTACTAGTCACATAGAACTACTGATACTTGCTAGATGGCTATGAGGATTTGGATACCCTCATCAGACATGTTCAAACTACTCGAGAGCAAATCAATGAATAACGGGATGTCAAGTGATTTTGAAGATATAACAAGAAAAAATAGATATCTATATCTGTGTAGATCACTTCACTTGATCACTTGACATCCCATTATTCATCGATTTGCTCGAGTGGGCCCCAGTAACATTTCCATTTGACCCTATCACGTGCCAGTGTAGCCCAATGGCATCTGGTTGCTTCAGGAAAGTGATAATATGTTTCACCTTTATGTAATTTAGTAAATGATAATTTTCTGAATATATTGGATGATATATTATTAAAATGTATTGAAATTGTTCTTTTACTGGTTTTAATAGTAAGCCCTTGTGCTTACAAGATCTAAAATCACACTTTTGGCATATTATCATGTCATTTCCCATTATATCTATCATTGTATTGCTCACAATAGTGTTAATATTACTGTTCATGGTATACAAAGTTACGTTACTCTATTTAAACATCACCAAAGTGGCAGATGCTCCAGGATGGGTTTGATGCCTTGTAGACTGCCTCTTTTTCCTATACACAATAGATGGGCCACCCCTGGTAGTGCTTTGGGGGCCCAGAACCCCTGAGAATTCAGGAACAATGCCTTGGTGTTCAGGGGCCATCAGGATCTTCCTATTTTCCTCGGAGGATACCAGGATGACATTTGACAGTGCTCAGGTGCCATGAACTTCTAGGGATAATATTCAGGGCTTTGTGCAACATGCTCAATATATGTTCTATTATTTGTGCTATTTCCTTACCCCAATGCTATATAATGTATATTCTTAAAAATATATATACATATATTTTTTGAAATCTCACCTGGCTGTGCTTGGGGCTTACTCCTGGCTCTGTGGTCAGAAGTTACTCCCTCAGAGGACCATATGCAGTGCTGGGAATTAAGGTACATGCAAGGTAAGCACCTTGCCTGTTGTGCTGTCTCTCAGACCCAATGTTATTTGTTGACTACATATGTATAATGAATATATTGCTATAATAATATATAGCTAATAATGTTATATGTTGAATATATGATGATGCTATATGTTGAATATATACTGATTTTGTTTTGATGTTGTTTCTGATTTCTTTATATAGTTCTCTGGGTAAAAATAAGTGACTGAGTTAAATTAAAAGTTCAGTGCTTTTAAACTGAAATTTAATTTCAATTTAAATTAACTGCCACTGTCACTGTCTTCCCATTGTTCATCGATTTGCTAGAGTGGGCACTAGGAAGATCTCCATAAGTCCTGTCACAAGCACGTGTAATCCAAGGGCATCTGATTGCTCCAGGGACAGGAAGAGCCTGAAACCATTCTTCAGGTCATGGAACTGAGGTCCATAATTGTTACTAGTTTTTGGCATAACAAGTAAATTAAACACGGTAACTTGCCAGGCTCTGCCTTGTAGGTGGTATAGTCTCAGTAGAAGGCTCTCATCTCGAGCATTTACTCATTAAATTTATTTATTTTTTTAATTTTTTTATTATACCACAGTGAAACATACAATTACAAAGGTGATCATAATTGGTTCTTGGTAATACAGTATACCAGCACCCATCCCTCCACCAGTGCCCCATTTCCACCACCAATGTACCCCCACCCCCTCCTGCCCACCCCCATGCTGCCTTAATAGCAGGTACCCCAGTTTCCTCTCTTTCTCTCTCTGTCTCTCTCTCTGTCTCTGCATCTCTCTGCCTCTTCTTTTTACACATTGTGGCTAGCCCTGCAGATATTTAGAGTTTATCACTTAAGTCTCTTTGTGTATATTCAATGGTGAGTCTTAATCTGCCATTACCATTTCCCACATTTAGTAAAACACTGGTATCTATTTATGTCGTATTAATGAATGCAGTCATTCTATATCTGTCCTTTTCCTTCTGACTAATTTCACCCAGCATGATAGTCTCCATGTCCCTCCATTTGCAGGTAAATTTCATAATGTCATCTTTTCTGACAGCCGCATAGTATTCCATAGTGTAGATGAACCACAGTTTCTTTAGCCAGTCCTCTGTTCTCGGGCATTTAGGTTGTTTCCAGATTCTAGCTATAGTGAATAGCGCAGAGATGAATAAAGAAGTACAGATAGTGTTTCTGCTATGTGTTTTTCGGTCTCTCGGGTATATTCCCAGGAGTGCTATTGCTGGATCAAATGGGAGCTCAATATCTAGTTTTCGGAGGAATGCCCATATTGTTTTCCAAAAGGGCTGGACCAGTCGGCACTCCCACCAACAGTGGATCAGAGTCCCTTTTTCCCCATATCCACGCCAGCACTGGTTGTTCTTGCTGTTTTGTATGTGTGCCAGTCTCTGTGGTGTGAGATGGTACCTCATTGTTGTTTTGATTTGCATCTCCCTGATGATTAAAGATGAAGAACACTTTTTCATATGCCTTTTGGCCATTCGAATTTCTTCTTTTTGGAAGCTTCTGTTCATTTCTTCTCCCCATTTTTTGATGGGGTTGGCTGTTTTTTCTTGTGGAGTGCTACCAGTGCCTGATATATCCTGGATATTAACCCCTTGTCAGATGGGTATTGGGTGAATATCCTTTCCCACTCTGTGGATTGTCTTTGTATCTTGGTCACCGTTTCTTTTGAGGTGCAGAAGCTTTTTAGTTTTATATAATCCCATTTGTTTATCTTTGCTTCCATTTGCTTGGTCAGTGGTGTGTCATCTTTAAAGATACTTTTCGTTTCGATGTCGTAGAGCGTTTCTCCTATGTTTTCTTCGATGTACCTTATAGATTCATGTCTGATGTTGAGATCTAGAATCCATTTTGATCTGACTTTTGTGCATGGCGTTAGAAGGAGGTCTAAGTTCATTTTTTACATGTAGCTGCCCAGTTTTCCCAGCACCATTTGTTGAAGAGGCTTTCTTTGCTCCACGTAATATTTTTTGCTCCTTTATCGAAGATTAAGTGGTTGTATATTTGAGAATGTGTTTCAGGATACTCAGTTCTATTCCATAGGTCTACAGGTCTGTCTCTATACCAATACCACACTGTCTTAATTACAACTGCTCTGTAGTAGAGCTTGAGGTTGGGGAAAGTGATACCTCCCATCTTCTTTTTCCCAAGGATTGCTTTAGCTATTCGTGGAGTTTTATTATTCCATACAAATTTCAGGAGTGTTTGTTCAATTTCTTTGAAGAACATCATGGGTATCTTTATAGGGACCGCATTGAATCTGTATAAAGCTCTAGGGAGTATTACCATTTTGATAATGTTGATCCTTCCGATCCATGAGCAGGGAATATGTCTCCATTTCCTCAGGTCTTCTTTTATTTCCTGAAGTAACGTTTTGTAGTTTTCTTTGTAGAGATCCTTTACATTCTTTGTCAAACTGATTCCTAGGTATTTGATTTTCTGCGGCGCAATTGTGAATGGGATAGTTTCTTTAATGTCCCTTTCTTCTCTTTCGCTGTTTGCATATAGGAAGGCCATTGACTTTTGGGTATTGATTTTGTACCCTGCTACTCTGCTATAGGAATGTATTATTCATTAAATTTAAAGGGGAAAGATCAGGTTTTCTCTTGGATGAAGCTCTGAGGAACTATGGAGACTGGATGTTGAGAATGACTGACTGCATGATGTGTGGTTTTCTCTGGCTTCTTGCTAGGCTTACTGGTATCAGTTAGAATCTGTCTAGAACTGTTTACTATGTATAAATGTGAAAGATCTTGGGAAGGACCTTATCCTAAAATCAGCATTCTCTAAGAATATCACGTGGCCACTTTGTGACTGCGTGCCAAGGAACTGTGGGTCTGGCGTGGGTGAGTCTCTCCGGGGCAACTGGCATGGAGGTGGAAGAAAGGGCAGGGCCCAAAATTCCACTCCGAGTCCGGCCAGCGTGGTCTCTCCCCCACATGAGAGCAAACCCTTGGAGCAATGTTGGACTCGGCCAGGGGCTGGCCAAGCCTCTTACCAGGAGGTCAGCTCCATGGGTTGCTTCCATGTGGGGCTGGCCGAGCAGTGCACCTGTGGGTCTGAAGTGGATGGGTCTGGATCTCTTCCGGGTTGCAGATTAGTTAGGAGTTTGACCAGTTTAAATTAAATTGACTTACTTTAATTTAAATTATATTTAAATTAAGTTAAATTTAAATTTATTTTTTAAATAGATATTAAAATTTGTTAATTTTAATAAACCTGGGGATAGATTAATACCGGGTTTGATCTCTGACACCTAATATGGCCCCTGGAGCCCACTGGAATGATCTCTGAGCACAGAAGTAGGCATCAAACAAACAAGCAAAAAACAAAATTAAAAAATTAAGACGTAGACTTTAAATTCTGAATTAAGTTAGAATTCAAGGTCACTTTTGCCAGAAATCAGGGAATCTGAGAATTCACTGCTTTGTGCCAATGGATATTTATTGTGAAAAAGAAAAACTTCCTTCAAGGCAGGGCAAGTTCTGCTAAGTAGCACCTACATTAGAAACAAAAATTTTACATCTGGGCTCTCTCAGGCTTTAGCACAACTCCTGTAAATTTTATAGATTTTTCAGTTCTTTCAAAATACAATTTAAAATGCACTCATTGTTTATCTGAGTGATTTGAGATGCCAAAGAGATTGAAAGTTACAGATGAGTTAAAAAATATCAGGCAATACTTCTCTAAAAAGAAGGCAACATATGTTTCTTCTGCTTTTTTGGTCCATTTCTTTCTTTTCTTATTTTAATTTTGGTGTAATGTCAGCATAAGTCTAAGATATATGCCAGCTAAGTAAACACAGCCTCACTTCTCATGGAGTTTTCATATAGATCAGTGTATTTTTTAAAACCATACAAATATGAGTTTAATTCAAGAAAACATAATGTCAGGACTTTATCCAAGATCCACACAGTTTAGTTTTTTGTTTCTAAAACTGCAAGACTAAATGAAAACTTATATAGACTATATGGACTGGAATATTTTATTTGTCAAAATGCTTAGCATCACTGTCACTGTCTTACATCACGATCTCACGATCACGATCTTCCCATTGATTATCTATTTGCTAGAGCAGGCACCAGTAATATCTCCACATGTCCTGTCTCAGGCCAATAGAGCCAGGGGAATCGGCTTGCTACAGGAACATAAAGAGCCTCAAACCATTATATTAGGTCATGGGAATGACCCAATATAATTGTTACTGGAATTTGGCATATCAAATACAACACGAGAAGCTTGCCAGGCTTGCCGAGTGGGAGGCAAACTCTTTTAAATACCTCCAAATAAAGCATTTATTGATAAACCGCATGGCCGCAAGCGGCCGTGTGAGCGGGGCTGTGATAGGCTGGTCTGCTGGGTGGAGTTCTGACGAGAGGGAAGTACAACTGTGGAAAATGGCGGCACCCGTGGAGTGAGGGGTGGGGGTGGTCTGGCTTGTTGTGAGGCTCTGGCAAGGTGGTGGGCCAGGGCTAGATCCCGCCATGCCTCCCGACTGCCTCATGAATGGCTGTGCACAGGGAGAGCAAGGAATAGCTCTGCCCCATGTCTGAGAGTCTCTGGACCAGCATACCTGGGCCGGATTGAGGGAAAAAGCTGCTTCAGGGTGGGTGTTGATGATCCGGCTGTGACGGGCTGGTCTGCTGGGTGGAGTTCTGATGAGAGGGAAGTCCAATGTGGAAAATGGCGGCGCCTGTGGAGTGAGGGGTGGGTCTGGCTTGTTGTGAGGCTCTGGCAAGGTGGTGGGCCAGGGCTAGATCCCGCCATGCCTCCTGACTGCCTCATGAACGGCTGTGCACAGGGAGAGCAAGGAACAGCTCTGCCCCATGTCTGTATTTAGCATACATAAATGAAATAATTTCAATCATAGTCATAGGATATTATGAGAGAACCAATATTTGGTAGTCTAATGAATTGATTAGAAGCATAGAATACAAACATAGCTTGGGTTCTTCCCTGGTCTCCACTTGATTGAGTGCACAACCCCCTTACTTCATTCATAACATCACTCCTGACGGAGACATTCTCTTCACTCTTAAACCCCCGTGGTCAGAATTCTTGTCACAAACCATCAAATATTAGGGTGAAGCTAACCAGTCAACCAACCAACACTCATTTCTCTGACATTTTGTGTAGTCACTTTAAGACTTTCCATGTTACATATATACATGTATGTATATATGTGTATATATGTATGTATATATGTCTGTATATATGTATGAACTCACATGGCAGATGATATACAAAGCTAGTTCTATTTTATGATTTTCTGTGGGACTGTCTGAAATGGTCATACTTTGAAGCACCTCTAATAATAAATTACATGAAACATAAAATATAAAAATTAATGGTCCGTGGATCCTAAATATATGAGCTAGGAGAAACTGGAACACAAAGTAATATTTATTTGTGGAGGTATGTGACTTCTAATCTTAAATCTATTTCAGTTTGTTCCACTCTAGGGAACATTGGAAAATGCCACCTGGAAAAAGCCTATGCTTTTTAGCAGCCCTGAAATAGTTGAAAATATGGGGATTCTTTTTTTACAGTAATCTTCTATAAGAGGTCACAAGTTTATACTTTGTAAGAGATATTTTTGCCAAAGCAAAAAGCTCTATAGATATTTTCAGGCATTGGGGTCAATAGAGCTTTTAAAACCTGGTCCTTATTTTCTTGTGCATTGGTAGATATTTCTAATTTCCCCCAAAGCCTATTAATAAGAATCCCCTCCTCTCTTTGCTGTTGTTTCATCTCAGGTGCCAGGGGACCCCATACTCTTGGCGTGTTACTTGACACTGAATGACGCTGTTTTGCTGGGAGTTGCACACTTCAGTTGTAGGTGCTTGCACACAGCTGACTGAAGTATACCCAGGGATAATGTACTTTTTGTTGTTGTTGTTGTTGTTGTTGTTGTTGTTGTTTTGGCACTGGGATCCCAATTAGCAGAAACACTGGGATCTCACTTGGCAAGTGGTGCCAAGTGCCAAGTGCTGGGCCTCAAACTCACCTCAGTGATGAGTGAGTTCCACTGTAGACCCTCCAGCCAGTCCTACGACAGTCATGTACTCATCCATCAATCATTCACACTACTTCCCAGCTGTGTCAGTCTGGCACTAGGGGTTGCATTTGGCAACTTTCGAAAGATTCCTTAAATCTCATCATGCCATCCAAGATCTAGTGAGGGAAGACAGCGAATCATCAATGATACAGTTGAATGAGGGCAGTAGTAAGTGCATATGTTAGAGCAGTATTGTAGTCAGATGGTAGGGACGTATTGTGTATCACAGGAATGTCTGAAAGAGGATCTGACCCGGAGAAGAAGTCGAGGGAGGAGGTGACAATCACCCCGATAGATTGATGAGTAAGAGCTGCTGCTGCGTGCTGTGCAGAGACCATTGTGCACAGAGGCCCTGGGGGATCCCTGAGCCGGGCACCTACGTGGAATAGAAGTGAGCGAACAGGGAAAATGTGGTGGAAACAAGATTGAATGGAAAGAGGGGATCACACTGAGCCAATGTTACACCTCGAGAGGGTTTATGCCTTTACCAACATCATCAGGGGAAACTTTTAGGGGCTATAAGCAACTGGGTAAAATATCAGCTTTCTGTATTTGGGGGTGCGGTGGGGGAAGTGGTTCGGGTTATATCTGGCAGTGCTCTGTGCTCATGAGTGAGCCCTGGCAGGGATTGGGGGACCATATGTGGGGCTGGGGATTGGACCAGGGTCTGCAGCACGCACGGTATACACTCTGCATTCTCTATTATCTTTCTAGCACCAGGCTCTGTCTTGGAAGGCACCATAGAATTGGGGGTGCTGACTTGAGACTGTTGCAGCTCTACAGGCTGGTGACTGCTTCCAGCTGGCGGCTGAAAGCAGACTGGAGAGTTCTGAGGTAGAAGAGTTTTGAGGTACTTGGTGACAAAGTGAAGCGTGCCTTGACTCTGAGCTCTGTTGGCCAAAACCTTCCCAAATAAAGGCGTGTGTGGCCCGGATATATTAATTTTTCAAAGAAATAAAGTAACTTGCGATGTCTCTGGCGGGGAAAGGGAGCCACTGTTTCAGGAAGACTCATAGGCGTTATCCCGAGAGCAGCTGAGCAAGGCCAAACTTTGAGCTCGCTCTGTCAGGGGTGGGGGCGTCTAGTGCAGGTGAATAAAATTGCAGCAACCATGAAAGCCAAATCTAGACTAAAGGAGGTGAACGTTCTAGAACACATGCATTTTGGTTAGTATTTAAGCATTTTTGCTAGCCCCTCACTACGTCGGGGAAGCCACGGGATAGGCGGGGAGGAGAAAAGTGAAGAGCTAGAGGCAAGGATTCGAGGCTCCCAAAGCAATGTGTGTCCCTATTTGAGCCCCGGTGTCCTGAACCCAAGAGGGACATTTCCCCTTTGCTGAAGTAAAACTCTGACGAAGGAGCTCATAACTACTGGTTAGAGACGAGCATTCCTTTCTATTTAGCCAGTTTGAAAATGAACCGATCCAAGGCCTCCTGTCTGTCAACTAGAGAAAAAAAGCAGATTTTTAGATTAAGACTAGGACACAGATGTGCATTTCTTTGGCCTCCATCATGAAAGTCAAGGCTGGCCAAGCAGGACAATTCTGAGTTTATACCGGCTCAGCAAGCGTGTCCACTCACGGCAGTATTCTGTGGGGGCTTCCCTCCGTGGGTGGTCAACAAGGAGATCTGCCAACCCCTTAGGTTTCTTCTTTCATCTAGGAGTCTCAGTTATGTGAAGAATGTTGGGACCTATTTAAAATTTTACTTTCCCTTCGTAGATACTCATGGAAGGCTTTAGGTCAGAGTTCTTTTCACTTTATTAATCACAGCTTAATTTTCACAAACTTTTATTAGAAAGCTTGATTCCAAGGTGATTCTAAGGATGCATCTGACTGCAGCTGCTCTGCAGAAGCATGTCAGACATAAGATAGAGACAGGAGTGAAGTCTGCCATGCAAGTAGCAGTTCTCAGTTTGGGGGTGCCGTTAAGTCTTACTAAACAGGTACCCCATCTATGGCTTCTTCTTCACCAGAAAAGTGATACCCCTTCTATGTATATACCCATATTTCTAATGACCAAAAACACCCTCCCATAAAAACCCAACCCAACCACATAAGAATCACTGTACGATAACATTTACCAAAATAAATTTATTAAAAGTATTCAAAGACCACTTTAAAATGTAGCTGCCTTCAGAACACATTTTGGCACTCGTAATGGACATTAGAGGTTCTACACAACAGTACTCAGTGGACTACACAGAGCATTGACAGTTCACACACTGACCACTTCAGATTTTAGTGTTACAGGAGACAGCGGCTCGGCTGAGTCATCACAATGACTTCGCTATCCATGTATACAGTAAACATCATAATGTTGCTTAGCGCAACAAAGCTAAAACTAAAATCAGAGTGTGGTGACATGGACCGATTTGGGGACAGATGGCCAGCCAGCTTGCTACGGCTGCCTGATCCCAGACCGCTGATGCTTCGGGACCATGAGGACGACACCAGGTCCCTCAGCCTCCCACACCTGCCTTTCCACAGTGGACACTACAATGTCCGCTTGTCTCCCCTGTGCCCTCTACGCAGACGGGGAGCTGTCCCGCACAGGCCGCTCTGCCAGGGTTGCCAGCCCCCAACTCGGAATCAATAGTTCTGAGCCGTGTTTCCTGAACACCCACAGGCTGATTTCAAGGCCAGTCTCTCTGGCCAGGCCACGGCCTTTTCTTAGGAAAAAAGAAAATCAAATGTCCTCCACTTCGGTGCTCCCAGCTTCATCTCATGTAGCATGGGGCTCTGTGGGAATCTGCGGCTTTTTGCACAAGTCCTGGTAGAATTCGGACTCCAGGAAACGGGGGTAAGAGTTGTTCTCCATCAGGCTGTACACTCTTTTCTGGGCTGCCGCAAAGCAGCCGCGTAGCTGCCTGGATATTCTGGGCGATCAGCGTTTTGGTTTGAAAGTCTATGTTGATCTGAAACAAAAACACCAGAAAAAGCTTATTCCATATGCAGAGATAAGCTACCAAGTCAATTTAATTTTTTGAAACCAAGCAATTCTGTAATGTGTGATCACTGTCACTAGCTAAGTCAAGGCTCCATGTACGTGGATGAACAGGAAGGTGCTGTTGCCCCACTCAGCTCATCTGCTGTCTCTTACTTTTTTTTTCACTTCACCTAGTTGCTAAAGTGTTTGAAATGTGCTGAAATGAGGAACTTTGCCCCCTTACCTCTTTTTGGAGCTTCTTTCTCTATGAAATCAGTATATATTTTCTTTGCTTTTGAGGACAGCTTTTGGGGAGATTTGGTTTTCTTGAAGTCTTCACAGGCCAACCAGAATTCAATATTTTCCTCGCAGAATTCAGATTTTAAAATGCTCTGAATGCAGCCAGACCATCTGCGGGGGAGAGAGGAAGGATGTAGACGGTTAAGGGCAGGGTCACTGAATGGTACCCTCTGACTGCATCGTTTCCTGAGACTGTGCTACATCCAGGCAAACCCACGCTCCTCAGACACTCACTCTTTGAAAGACTAAGGTGCCAGTGGGGAAAAAAACTTAAGCTGCCACAATGCTACAGAAACATAAACACTGATTTTGCTGCCAGAGCCACTGTTAATAGGGGAGACTTTGTAAACTACGCCCCTGAAAAATAGATATAATGGGGAAAACACGCAATTAAATGCACAACATCGGTCATGCTAGTATTTTTTAGGTTAATTTTCTTCTCCATGTGAGTGAATAAACCAAAAGATTCCACAGTTAGACACTGGGAAATAAAGGGGAAAAAGCAGCATTCCATGAACTTGCAGCAAATCCTCCTTGGGTGTAGTGTTTTCCCACTATGGACACAAGCTTGGGATCCCTGCAGGGCTGAAATGCTGGGGATGAACTTACATTTGCTGGCGAGCAGCTCGTCAAAGGCTTGGGACCACAGCTGTGCTTCCTCTGGGGACGGCCTGCAAAGGAGAAGTCGTGCCCGTTACATTCTGCACCTCACCAGCTCCACAGCTTGAGAGCCGTGTTTGCAAAAGCAATGATGGCAACTTACTTGATGAAGGTTTGCTGTTTGCTTTTCTTGCCGGTTTTGGGCTTCCCAGGAGAGGAGGAATTCTGCAAGAAGTAGCTCAAACGGGATTTCCAATCTTTTAATCTGGAAAAAAGAAAAGAAAAAGGCTGTTCACTTAAGTGGCAACACTGGAAATCACTGCTCCGGCAGAAGGCACTATTGCCAAATAAAGTCACCCCACGGCTTGAGGCAGAGTAAAACAAAACAAGGACTCTTCGTCAGTCTTACTCATTTCACATTCTAATGGCACCTGTGTGCTCTGTAATTAGTTTCATCCATTCATCTGAACACAATCTCGCTTTATAAATTAAGGCTAGGTTGACCTGCAATTACTAGGTATTTCAACAAATTTAGTTTGCAGAGTTCAAAAGGTAGATTGCTATTTCTGGTCCACACAGGGCAGCATTTTGCCTGCAGTGGCAATCCAAGGAGCATGTTTGACACTTGAGGAAACCCAACAGAGAGATCACCTTAAGCCAGTCAATGTTGCACGCTAGCTGTGGTCCTTCTACCGTCAGAGCACAATGCTCTGGACCACGCAAGCTGCTGTGTATATAAGGAACGGTCCGTGTGAGGCACGATATACAATCCCTACCCTCCCACCCAAACACAACTCTCATTTGAAGCAGAGAATGCAAAACAATTACTTCTTCCACAGTCGTGAGTGGGTGAGATTTTCTATTCATAAAATAAAGCAACCCAGAAATGAATTCATACAGAATATATTCAGACCCGCAAAAAAAAAAAAAAATAATCACTCCATCATCGGTGCAAGCTGATCATAATTTACGATGCTACCTCCTGCCAGGGACGCGCTTCGGCTGCAGGATTTGCTGCTGTCATTTTAATGCAGGGGACAAAGAGCTCATCCCACAATGGAAGCATACCGTCTCCCGGTCAAGAATTGCCTGCAATCCCTATACTCAGTCCCCTGCTCTCGCCTAGCAAAGTAAATACCTGCACATAAGTTTCACCTTAGCAAATTACCCTTCTGCACCTTCCCGCCTCTGCAGAGGCTGGGGCTCCCTTTTCCCAGGTAAAGCCGACTCCCGAAGGACGGCGTTTGCATCCAACCCATATTGCTAAAGGGTCGGCGGGGCCCCGCAGAGAGCAGCAAGCCGTACTCACAGGGTGCGCTTCATTTTCTCCCGCTTCTCCTCGCTCTTGGGGCCGTTGCTTGCGCTTTTGTCCATGGAGCCGCAGTCGTGCTGGACAGCCAGGAACATGGCACTTTGCATTCTCGTCTGGGCTCTCGGGCTGCAGCGATTTGCTGCGGGCGCGCGGCGGCGCGTATATAGAGCCGGCGGCGGGGTGGGGCGGGGCCTCGCCGCGCTGGATCCGCCTCCACAGGGCGCCGATTGGCCGAGAGCGGCTGTGGGCGGGGGCCGGCGGGGCGGGCGGGGGGGGGCGGCGGTCACGGCGCCAGCCGAGCCCAGGGCCGCAGGGACCGGCCGCTGCTGACGTTGGCGGCCCCGGCCCGTGCGCACTAGGAAGCCCGGGCTCCGGCGGGCGGGTGCGGGCTCGGGCGCGGCCTCCTGGCCGGCCCCGCCACCTTCCGCGGCCCGAGTTGGCTGCAGGCCCGGCGCGCTCGCTGCTCTCCCCAGGCTCCGCTTCTGGCACCCGAGGACGTGAGGATTCCCCGTCGTGCCGGGAGCCGGAGTCGTGCTGTGGATCAACGTGTTCCCATTCGCGGCACCCCCCCCCATTTCTATGGGTGGGGTAGTAGGCCGCACCCTGCAGTGCTGGGGCCTGCTCCTGGCTCTTTGTTCAGGGACCCCCCCCGGCGGTGCGGGGGGACCATATGGTGTGTCGGGGAATAAACCCAGGTTGGCCGGGATCCAAGGCAAGCCTTCTGCATACCTGCTATGCTAACTGTGTGTGTGTGTGTGTGTGTGTGTGTGTGTGTGTGGGCCAACCTCTCATATCTGTGTGTGTGTGTGTGTGTGTGTGTGTGGCAAGCCTCCATACCTGCTATGCTAACTGTGTGTGTGTGTGTGTGTGTGTGTGGCAAGCCTCCATACCTGCTATGCTAACTGTGTGTGTGTGTGTTGACCGTGTCCTTACAACTTTGTGTGTGTGTGTGTTGTGGCAAGCCTCCACCGCTATGCTAACGTGTGTGTGTGGGAGCCTTCTCCATACCTGCTATGCTAACTCTTTGTGTGTGTGTGTGTGTGTGTGTGTGTGTGTAAGAGCTGCCCTCCCTTCCTTCCCCTCATTGCTTGATCTGTAAACTGAGGTCTTGGGGATACCGTGTTCTGTTTCTCTCTGCAGCTCCACAGAATGGAAGGAAACGAGGAAAAACAGCGTTGCAGATGGGGGTGTGCACGCTGCTGGCCTGCATATCCCTGAATATCTACTGAAGGGACAGTAGAAGGTGTGAGGAAAGACAGGGGCACCAGGGCAGTGCTTTTAAAGACCCCCCCGTTAGGTAGGTGGCAGGGTCGCCCGCAGCTGCTGCTGGTGCTGCAGGAGGCCATCGCTGTCCTTGTTCACAACTCCGAAATCAGACAGATTAGATGGAAACCCCAAACCTCGCCGCCGTGTCCTGGAATCATTGTGATTTAAGGGTGCAGGAATGCAGGATTTCCTTATGAGTTCTGCTTGTTGGGCTTAGAATGTACCAGAGTACCCAATAATGGCAGAAGGAGGTAAGGAGGAGGAAAACCAGCCCCCCCCCATCATCTTTAATGTAGCCAACTTCCAATGTTTTAAGGACAGATTAGAAACCTCCACTGCAAGTCATTTGCTTTCAGATACCAGAGCTGTGTGCTGTGCAGGAGGTCTTTACCTTAAAGTATCTAAGCAACAGAAAGAACCAGGAGCAGAATGAATTTATTATCCTGCGTTACAGTAGTCAAAGGAAAATTATAACTAGTTCATACTCTCACGGTGAGTGTCCAGCTCGATCTTCTAAGTGTGGCTGGAAGGTTAAGATCTAAATTATTGCTGAAGATAATGGCCATGTCTTTGTTAGGAAACAAAAAAAACAATTTAGAGTCCAGTAATAAATCCTTAAAAGCAGAACGCTTTCCCAAGCACACTTTCTGCATCTCTGAAAGGACTTTGTAGAATATTTCCTACGTTTCTTTTCAATTCCTGATAATCGAATGTTAAATACGAGTATCGGCAGGTACTAGCTTTTTCTGGCCAACATAAAGCTCAATATATATTTTTATGTGGGACCCTGGATGGTAGAATCCACACATCACGGAAAGGTCGTGAGCCGGCAGAGGAGAGCTGGGCTTGTGTTAGGCGATCTAATTAGAGTCTCGGCGGAGCCAGTAAATGCTAAGTAACCATAGGAACCGTTCAGGACACGGGAGTCTCAGGTCCCCGCGTGTTCTCTTCAGCATCATTGGATATTGTGTGACTCTGATGTGGAAAGGCTTTTGTCAATGTTATTGTTCAAAGGTTTGTTATTAATTTGCATGCACATGGAAAAGAAAGTGCAGAGGCAAGAGCTGCTGAAGGAGGAAATACCATCAGAGGATTAATTCACAATGAAGTTATGCCTGTACAAGTATTTTTAAAAGATCAAGATAATATCAGATTTGTGCTACTGTTAAGCTATTAATAGATGTTAAACACAAATAAGGAAGCTGAGCAAATTGACATTTAAACTTTCCAGAGATCTCTCTTCAACCCAGAAAAGTTGAGTAATTGCAACGTATGTAGAAAAAAGGACTATACTGTATATTTTATCTATAACAGCAACTTCTTCAAATATAAGTCATCCTAGATGTTTAATAAAATTATTTTAACAAATTGTTTCTAATTGACAGCTGATCATTAAGTGGCAGCAGAATTTTCTCTCAAAAATTATAATATTGATTGATACTGACTTTTGCTTTGGGGCCCCCAAGTATGCTTAGGAGTTTGGGGGGCACTCCTGGTGATGGCTTTGAGTACACCCAGAGTTGCTTGGGGATTATGAAATGCTGAAAATCAAAGCATGGCTGGCTTCATGCTGGGTATTTACCTTTACGTCTTTTTGATGTGACAAACCTCAGTTTCTGCGTCTTTGAGCAGTTTAACTCAAAGCAATACCTCCTACTGTTGGAGAAAACCTTTGGTCCAGAATTGCCCTATTTATATCTTTTACAAAGACAGGCAGAGTTGCATTTTAAGTAAAAGCTGCAGTGTTTGATGACTTCTCTGTTTTTCACTTGCAATACCTTCCAGGTAAAGGGAATTGCTCAATAATAAGATGACACATATTTTCCGTTCTGTGGTGGAGGAAGAAACAATGCAATAGGCTGTAAATACCAAACCACAGCTTGGAAGATAAAACCATGCTACCAGTTTCCATGTTGACGCTCTCCTGCCCTCTACTGGAGAGCATGAACGCATTGCGGTAGTTTCTCTGCAAGGTTCTTTTTTTTTTTTTTTTTTTTTTTTTTTTTAATTTTTTTATTATACCACAGTGAAACATACAATTACAAAGGTGATCATAATTGGTTCTTGGTAATACAGTATACCAGCACCCATCCCTCCACCAGTGCCCCATTTCCACCACCAATGTACCCCCCCCCTCCTGCCCACCCCATGCTGCCTTAATAGCAGGTACCCCAGTTTCCTCTCTTTCTCTCTCTGTCTCTCTCTCTGTCTCTGCATCTCTCTGCCTCTTATTTTACACATTGTGGCTAGCCCTACAGGTATTTAGAGTTTATCACTTAAGTCTCTTTGTGTATATTCAATGGTGAGTCTTAATCTGCCATTACCATTTCCCACATTTAGTAAAACACTAGTTCTTGAACTTGATTTCAAGTGTTCAGTTATCAAAAAGAGTACCTGTGGCGCACAGGACCAAAGAAGCTCAGAAAAGCAAATTTTCCTGCCGCACGTCTCCCTTTCTTTCCCTCTGTGTGCTGTTAAATTGCTACCAGCGAAGCCTGTTTATACATAACATCATACCTAAACATGTATTAGAAATGTAGGGATCATGCTTTATGTTGGTTCAGAAAGAGCAGAGGAGTTACAGTGCTTGCCTTACCCTGAATGTAGCAAAGTCCAGTTCAAATTTCCTGAGATCCATCAGGTCCCCAAGCAGTGGCAGAGTGAGCTCTGAGCACAGAGCCCGGGGTAAGCCCTGAGCATTGCCCCCCCACCCCCACAAATAAGACAAAACTCACAAACACAAGATTTATGCCGAACTCTTGCTCGTGGAGGATAATTTGGTGTATTACCCCGAGATTTACATTTTTCAGTCTGCAGTTGTCTTAGATCCTAAATTTGTAAAAGCTGTAAATCTGTTGTTTAACTCATGACATCTAAAATCAGTGGCAACTTAAAAAAAAGGAAATTAAATATCATGTGATGGGGTGTGATGAGTAATTGGAAAAATTGAAAATAGTTTGGAACCCTATTTGTTGACCATAAATGCGGAAATGTGAAATAACTGTTTCTTTGTCTCTTTCTTTCCTTTGTGGGGTCATTAGGAAGAATAAATGTATGACTCCACAAGATTCTGCACTCCACACATTACCCCTGAATTAAACACTTTAATTTATTATAGTTTAGGTTGTTATAATAGTGTTAAGTTGAGTGTTAAGTTGATGTAGGAAATCGCTGCCTCCTCCACCACCAAAGGACCACTGGCAGCTCCACCATTGTCCCTGTCACCTTTGATCTTCCCCTCTTCCTCGCCCCCTCCCTACTTGGCTTTGTAGTTCAAGGCAGTGGTTTGTTTAATACTATTTCCTTGTTCTGCTGCTTTATACTTCAGAGATGAATTAGTGCAGTATTTTGTTCTCCCTTTGATTAACATGAGACTCTCCAGTTCTATTCATGTTGCAGTCATCTGCACGGTTTCATATTATTGCATCATGTATATAAGCTATAGTCTCTTCATTCATCTGATGTTGGATATCTGGGCAATTTCCATATTCTGGCTATTGTACTAAGCATTGAAGTGCACATACACATTTTGAATGAGCACCTTTGAGTTCCTGGGATGGATGCAAGAAGTAGGATTGCTGGGAAGCTCTAGTCTTAGCTTTTAAAGTCCCCATAATGTTTTCTAAAGTAGTTGAGCCAGACAAAGTGACCTTTAGTAGACTGAGGATGCTTTTCACCACATTCTCTCCATCCCAGGTTTTTTTCAGTCCTTTAGAGGCACCCCTTTCTCACTGATGTGAGATGATACCTCATTATTTTGATTTGCAGTCCCCTGATAATAAGTGACAATGTTTTTTTTTTTAATTTTGGGGCACACCCAGCTGTGTTCAGGGCTTACTCCTGGATTTGTGCTCAGGGATCATTCCTGGAGGGCTTGAGGTATAATGTGGGTGCTGGGTTCAAGCCTAGGTTGACTGTGTGCAACACATGTGCTCTACCAGTTCTACTATTTCTCTAGCACCCATCCCTCCCATGAATACTTTTTCACATGCCCACTGGCCCTCCTTCTGTCTTTTTGGGGAAAATGTTTGGTCACATACTTGCCAAGCATTTGATGGATTGTATATCTCTGATATTAGTCCTTTATCTGATATATAGTATTCAGATAGTTTCTCCCACTCACTAACTATATCACCCCTATCACTGTATCACTGTCTTCCCATTGTTCATCGATTAGCTCGAGTGGGCACTAGTAACATCTCCATTAGTCCTGTCACAAGCAAGTGTAACACAAGGGCATCTTCTTGCTCCAGGGGCAGGAGGAGCCTGAAACCATTCTTCAGGTCATGGAACTGAGGTCCATAACTGTTACTAGTTTTTGGCATAACAAGTAAATAAAACACGGGTAGCTTGCCAGGCTTTACAGTGTAGGTGGTAAAGTCTCAGGGTAATAATGCAGGCAAATACAGGGGGCTGGTAATGTGTATTAAGAGGAAAACAGAGTATGAAATCTAAACCAGCCCAAAGGCATGAAGGCCTTTGAGACACAAGACCCAAGAGAGGAACATGGAAAACTGAATAGAGCCGCAGGCCCAGACTATGGCTGAACTCCCTGGGAGGACAGGTTCCACCACTGGACCAAAGGTCACACTACGAATATCAAGGGTCAGAGCCATAGTACAGGGGGTAAGGCACGTGCTTACACGCATCTGACCCAAGTTCCATCCCTGGCACACCCTATGTCCCTCAAGTCACTTCAGGAGTGACCCTGAGTGCAGAGCCAGGCATAAGCCCTAGGCACAGTTGAGTGTGGGCCCCAAACAGCAACAAAGACCATCAGCAAGTATATCCCCTGAGCAATCATGCTAGCAACAGAATTTGGGGGCCATTTTTGCAAAAGCCATCTATAAACTTGGCAAATGTTAAGGTCCATATTTGCCCACATCGTCCCCTGACGTGTATAGATCACATTTGCCTGCATCTCCCTCTGGGATAGCCCTCTGGTATCTATCTATATCACCTAGTTTGAAAAAAGATTTTGAAAACATGATTAATGAATCTTTATTTTGATGTAATTAATTGCACACACAGAAGCTCGTAAGAGATAGTGGTATTGTGAAGAATGAATCTGTTTTAGCTATATACTTCAATATTATTGTATGGAGTCAATATTATGAATATTCACATTGATTTTTTTGTGGTCTGAGTTAAGTTCATCATGATTTGGAGTATATGTACTTCTCTTTGAAAATCAGCACAGCTTAAATGGAGTTTTTTTTTTTTACTGAATACGAAAATTCAAACATATATTGAAATACAGCTATTATTTTATTTCAGAAGTCTCAGATAAGAGGGATGCCGGGTTCTAGCCCTGGCCTGCCACCCGAGCAGAGCCTTGCAACAAGCCAGATGACCCCCACTCTATGAGGGCCCCATTTTCCACATCCGGACTTCCCTCTCGTCAGAACTCCACCCAGCAGACAAGTCTATCACAGCTTGGCTTGTGCGCCACTTGCAGCAGCGTGGTTCATCAATAAATGCTGTATTTAGAGGTGACTACAAGAGTATGCCACCCTCATGACAAGCCTGGCAAGCTGCCCGTGTCATATTTGATATGCCAAATACCAGTAACAATAATGTTAGGTCATTTCCATGACCTAATATAATGGTTTGAGGCTCTTTATGTTCCTGGAGCAATTAGATGCCCTTGGGATCTACTAGCATGAGACAGGACATATGGAGATATTACTGGTGCCCGCTTCGAGCCAATAGATGATGAACGGGAAGATAGTGACAGTGATAGTGATAGTGATGTGGCATTTACTGGTCTCTTCTATGGCAATGAACTTCATGGACTTTTAGGGAGAAGCAGGTGATTGTCAACACTTTCCCATAAACAAGTTATTACCTACAAGACATACATGAAGGTAGTGTAGAGCTAGGAAATATCTTTCTTGGAATATCTTTTGCTTGAGATTTTCATTTCTGTTCACGGTATTTGTCAAACCACCAGAGTGTAGGGCTTCCTACTGATAATTTTCTTGAAATTTTGTAATATTGCATTCTTAATACACAAGACTTCAAAGGACTGTGTGACATCAATTGCCGAAATGCTTTTATTTTTTAACTAAGAAGGACTGAATTTTATTTAGTAAATAGGATATCCTGTATTGGTATTTATATTTAGTAAATTTGTTTACTAAATAAAATAGCCTGTATTGATATTTCTAGTTTACTGATTAATTTTAAACAAAGAATATCAATCTGTTTTAGATAATGGAATTTAAAGGTCTTTGATTCACAAACTACAGCCTAATAATTTAAAACCTCATGGATTTTCTCTACTAAACACATTTTTTCTTAATCACTTGATCACTTCGACATCTCGTTATTCATTGATTTGCTCGAGTGGGCACCAGTAACATTTTCATTTGACTCTATCACGTGCCAGTGTAGCCCAATGGCATCTGGTTGCTTCAGGAATACTAAGAGCCTCAAAACATTTGTTCAGGGTCTTGACAAAGAAGTCTGACCATCTTGTAGGTGGGCAGCCACGTGATCTTTTGACATCCCGTGGGATCCAGTCGGTAATGGTTCTAGTCCAGGGTCATCTCCAAATCGCATTACATGTCCAGCCCATCTGATTATCGATGCCTTGGCAAACGAGACAGTGTCCCTGACTCTGGAGGCGTGGACGGAGGTCAGAACTCCGGATTCCTTCTCTCACTTGAGTGAGGCATGATATTCCAAGCATAACTCTTTCGATTCCTCTTTGAGAAACCCGAATAGCGTTCTCATCCTGTTTTTCGTAGGGCCCAGCTCTCTGAGGCATATGTTAATGCAGAGAGAACAGTGGAGCCTAAGAGATGTGCCTGGAGCCGGAGGTTCTTTGTCCTTTTAGCTATTTCTTCGATGCCTTTGAAGGCATTCCATGCCACTCTCTTCCTCCCGCACAGCTCAGGTTTTAGGTCGTTCATCATGTTGACTTCTCAACCTAGGTACACATAACTGTTGCATTCAGAGATGTTTGTTCCATTGAGAGTGGATGGGGCCTCTGGAACTAGTTCATTTTTCATGAACATAGTTTTGCTGAGATTCAGTTGTATACCTATCTTTCCACATTCTCGGTCGAAGTCAGCCATCATTTGTGCCACTTGGTTAATGTTTGGTGTTATTAGAATGATGTCATCAGTGAAGCGGAGGTGGTGTAGTTGCCGACCATCTTTCTTCACTCCCATTCCTTCCCATTCTAATTGTCGCATGATATTCTTGAGTGTGGCGCTGAAGAGTTTTGGTGAAATGGTATCACCCTGCCGAACCTCTCTTTTGACATCAATGATCACTTTCTTGTAGAATGGTGAGATCCTGGTGGTGAATCCGTAATATAGCTCACGAAGGATCTTGATATATTGGGTTTGAATGCCCTGTTTGGCTAGGGCTTGATGACAACTTCAGTCTCTACAGAATCAAAGGCTTTCTTGAATCAATGAAAGTGAGACAGAGTTTTGTTATTTTTCTTAATAACAAAAACAAATTCCAAAATGCTTTGTTTTGTTTTCATTTTTGTATTTAGACTATACCCAGCAGTGTTCAGAGCTTGCTCTTGGCTCTGTGCTCAGGGATCTTTCCTAAGTGCTCTGGGCACCATATGCGATACCAGGATTCCAACCCAGGTCAGCTATATGCAAGGCAAATCCCTACCTGCTGTACTAGTCTCTGGCCTCAAATTTCCAAATGGTAATGTATTAACTGGAAAGAGAACACTATTTCCAAGGAAATAACAATATACTTGGACACAACTGTTATATTATAAATATTTAATTCTTTATGCAAAGCAAGTGGCTCCAGACCCCACCATGTTTCAGCTCCAAGGGACAAAGTAAGTCATTTCAAATTTTAGAGATTTTTTTTCACTTTTGGGTCACACCTGGTGACGATCAGGGGTTACACCTGGCTCTTTGCTCAGGACTTTTTTCCTGGCAGAGGTCCGGGGACCATACGGGATGTGGAGGAAGAAACCCAGGTTGGCTGCTTGCAAGGCAAACGCCCTACCCGCTGTGCTATCGCTCCAGCCCCTAGAAACTATTCTTTGGAGAGCAGTATTGTTGGAGGGGTTGTCTATATCAGGATACTTGCTTTTACCTCACCAGCTCTGGAACTATTGTAGCTTTGACCTCAGGAAATTTGTTGACCTAAGTAAGTAGGTTTCACTTGTTTAGGGTGCAAGGAATTACACTAACCTTTGCATGGAAGTTGAAGCAATGGTGGGTGGAGGGTAGAGGTGGGTGCCTTGGGTGACTTGATTGATGGCTAATTGCTTTTAGCTGATTATTCTGCTCATTTCATTGAAAGGTTAGCAATCACTATTTTGTTCGACTCAGGTAGCATGTCTATAATTTAGGTGGAGGTTTGAATCCCACAAGTGTTTGGGTATCTACCTGTTCAGGGCACACAGGCACAAGATCTGACTGTCTCACACTGTGTTGAGGATGGGGTTGAGGGGGAAACCTTGCTTCTATGGTTCTCACCCTGAAAGGATGGTATATGTGCCATACAGGCCTGGGGCCCTGGAGCCCACCCCATCTCTGCCTGGATGCTTCCAGATGGGGAATGACAGAAATGGAGGGTTACTCTATGAAATGTGTGCATTCCTCCTATTTCTTTCTAACTCTCCCCCATGTCACTCCTCTCTGAATCAGCGCCTTTGTTATTCTCGTAGTCTTACAGAGTTTCAATTATATTATCTCCATTAGTTGATTTGTTGTTGATTTTTATATATATTTTTACAAGTTTCTAAGTGATCTTTGTAATTAACTCATTAAGACAAGTATTAAACCTAGATTAGCCCAGTGTAAACCATCATTTTCTTCAAAAATCCTTTGGGTTCATTTTACATTTTTTTTGTTCAATCTATTACATTCCAAGGTTCTAGCATCCATGTTGTCTTATTTATGAACAGCAAGTTGATTACTTGTCTAATGAGAAGTAACTTGTCTTAACTTTGCTTTGCATGAACTTTGTGGTGCTCTGGGCTTACACTTGGCTCTGGGCTCAAGGACCACTCCTGGCTATGCTTGGTAGACCATATGTGGTGCCAGGGATTGAAATCAAGTAGGCATTAGGCAGAGTAAGTACTCTATCCACCGTACTATCTCTCTAGCCACTGTCTTTACTTTTATAGCCATGTTGAACTTGTTATATCAGCTGGATTCTTTCTTTCTCTTCTATCTCCTAAGTAATGTTTTTTACTAATTCATTTTTTAATGTTTTGTGAAAGTGCTTTCATACTTTCCTGAGGATGGAACATTTCATCATAAACATCTTTTTAATGCTCTCTGAAATTGCTCTTTACTTTTCAGATGTCCTTTGTAGACTGTTAAGCTTATAGACACTTGAAGTTGGATGTGTTTTGATGTATCTGCTAAAGACTAAATGTGTATCATAATGTCTCTCATCCTCTTAAATGGTTCTAAATGATTATATTTCTCTTTGCTAAATGAATTCTTCTCTAAAAGTCTTTGGTCTAAGTGGAAGCGAGTTAGAGAGTTCCTATTCTTTATTAAACTGTCTGTTTCCGCAGTTTGTACTTTATACTTGTTTCCATTAAAATTGGTTCAAGACCTATAAATTCTTTTTTAATGACATTAAAATTTTCAAATAAAATTTCTTCCTCTAGGAGGGATAAAACTTCAGTGGCTGGATCTTTACTTTTATTTGCACAAGTTGGCATTAAATTTGTAAAAATATGACTATTGTGGTGAGTGCCACATATTTCCCACAGGTACTCATAGGTACCTGGTCTAGACTAAGGTTTTCTTCCAGGGCTGCCAATGGGTGGCTCAGTATTTCGCAGCCAGTGCAGCAACTTGCCATTCTGAGGAAGCTCAGACTTCCCAGATCCCTGTGGCTATTCAGAGCCTCTTCCTGTTTCCAAAACTCTGGTGAGCTCAGTGAGACCCGCTGAGCTTCTGCCTTCATCTAGTCCAGTGCCTGGGAACTAGAGCAGACCCAGTGGATGTAAAAGAGGGGCAACTGTAGAGTAAAACATGGAGTTAATATTCCTACTTCTTGCTCTCCTTAGGGGATGGGGTTCTCCTAAGTGGTGCTAATGAAGTCTAAGGGTAATAAGTGAGTGTCACACAATCAGATTATTGCTTTAGTCAAGGGCCCAAGGATGCAGAGTTGCCTAGGCCTGCAGTTCCAATATACCTGGGCCATACCCATGGTGCTGAGGGTCTCCAGGGGCAAACCCAGTGGTGTTTGGGAGCTGCCAGAGCTTCACCTGGCAATGTTCAGGGGCAGCATGTGGTTCTGGGAGTCAAACCTGGGTTGTATGTATACTAGGCAGGTGTTCTAACAGCCATACAATATTCTGGCCCCTTCCTTCTTCACTTGACTAAGCTTTTCAGTCAAGACTTTATTTGCCTTAGATACTTTATTTTCTTTACAAAGTCCACAGAAAACTCTCCTACATGTCAGGCTGGCCTTTGAAGGTACCTGAGAAGGCATGTATGGGGGAACATTATGGACACTCCAAGGGTTTCCACTTACTTCATTTATTTCATCTTTAATACACAGGAAGGGGTCGGAGTGATAGCACAGTGGGTAGGGCATTTGCCTTGCATGTGGCCGACCTGGGTTCAATCCCCGACATCCCATATGGTTCTCCGAGCACTGCCAGGAGTAATTCCTGAGTGCAGAGTCAGGAGTAACCCCTGAGCATTGCCGGGTGTAACCCCAAACAAAATAATATACAGGAAGACATAAAAGACATTTACACACCCCATCTTAAGAACATAGTCTGAGTCAGGAAAGTGCCCACCCCACCCCCAAATTCTGCTTGCTTGCAGTTCAGTCTTTATACAGAGGTCCTTCAGGGTGCCCTGTTCCGAATTATCATCTCGAGAGATGTTTACTGCTGTGTGCAGCTTTTCATAAAGGGCCAGTCCGTAGGCCATGGTGGATTCAGACGTTGGTTCAGTTTGACACTGCGCCTGCAGGTTAGCTGGTTTTGCCAGGGTAGGTCATCCGTTGACTTGCTTAGGTTCCCTCCTGCATTTATGAGTAGGGCTGGACTTGGTTAGCTCTGCAGACCTTGGCTGTGTTCCTTCTTGTGCCATGAGGTCAGCATGTGTGATTGCTAGAGGCCGGTGCAATTCAGTGCTTTCTTCTCACCCTCCCATCTCTCACCCTGTAACCTGTAGTCAAGTCAGGTTTTTGTCTTCTCCCAGTAATGGCAAAGCACAAGATGATCACTGCAGAGCAGCTGTCTGGTTTGCATTTAAAATTTTTATCCCAACCCCAAGAAATCAGCATCTCTTTTGGTTACATTTTCTTTTTAGGAAGTCATAATCCAAAGGGAGAATAGATTTCTCTGGAATTGGGATACAGAGTAGGATTTAGTATCGTCACCTGTTTCTTCCATTTCTTTGAATGAGATAACAAGTCCCTGTAATGTTGGGTCCTGTGAGTTCCCAGAGACGAAATCTTACATAGTCTACATCAAGCTGAAGATGAGTAAATGCCCGTGCCATTGGCCATGTGCACAAAAATATTAATGTATTGTGCATTGACAGTGATGACAGTTTATGTCATCAGGTGCTGATTAATTATGACAAATATTGGGTAGCCTCAGGATTCCAGAAAAAGTCTTCCCTATTCGCTCACTTTGATTTCCTTTCCCAAAAGCCAGAAAATATAGGCATAAAGCCCATATCCTGAGCATCTTTGCCAGTGTGAAATGCTCATCTATGGAGGGATTGAGCCATTTTTTTAAGACAGCTATTTTTGATCGTTTTAGAGGTTTATTGGAAAGATTAAATTAACAGCAGTATCAACATACTGAGTCATTGCTCCCATTACTTTGCCAAAAAATGGAGAGGCTTTCATTGACCTGAAATGCCCAGCTGCAACCACTGCCATGGCAGAATTTTAATCCACTTGGCATTTTGTGCTTTATCTTTCCTTTTTCAATCTTTGGGAGACTAGGCTCTCCTGCCCTTTGGGTGTCCCATGCTCCCTCTAACTGGTGAATGGGGCACCAAGCTCTCGGGTCATGTCGGGAGAGGGTTGTGTCTGTTCCAGGCAGCTGCCACTGGGGTGGAGTGACTCACTCTCTCTTACACTTTAAACATGTCAGGTTCCTTTTGCCCTATAGTGTGTAAGTAGTCTTTACATCTTTTCTTAAATTTGAGAGACAGAGGGCTCAAGCATTTCATGAAAGGTGAAAATGTGGTGGTGAGTTTGCGTATGTTAGGGAAGAGAGAGGTAAGCTCAGGAGGTATTGTTGGAGCCCTCACTCTGTTTGTCCACTTCCCTGCTCAGCTGCCAAAGAGCCAACTGTAATGCAATAACACACAGGGTTTATTCAGCTAGCTTCACTGACACATGCAGGTCCTAGTGAGAATGTTCAACACCAGGGAGAAAGCAAGCAGGGATTATATAGGCCTTCCAAGGTCGTTACATGTGTCAGAGCCCGTACAAAACAAGCAAGCAGGGATTATATAGGCCTTCCAAGGCCGTTACATGTGTCAGAGCCCGTGCAAAACCATACAGCCAATAAACTTAAAGAAAAGCATATTTCAAACATTTCATCCTAAAAAGGCCATGAAAACTTAAAGAAAGACAAGAGAAGTGGAATGTCCTGTTCCAGTTATGTGCTTAGTCAACCATGAAGACATCCTACCCAGAGCCGGTGGTGAATCTATACTGTCCATATGACCAGGATAGATATGTGTGGTCAATGACTTGTTTGACAAGGCCCCAAGACTTACATAGTTGGGGCCTTTAAGGGCCTAACATTCCCCCTTTACCTGTCTACACTGAGGAATCTTCCTCAGGACCTGCCAGTTGTTGGTTCTTATACAGTCGGATGAACCAGGTCTGTCTGCTTTCGTCAATCCCCCTAGAGATTTCACTCCCTTACATCTTTAAAGGAAAACTGGTCTGAAGGTCTATCTTCTGTATTTGTTCCTGTTGACAAAAGGGGCTTGAAGACCCCGCCTACAAGAGGTGAAATCTCCTTACTACTTTAGTTTAAATGGGGCCCAGTCAATGATTGAAAACTTGGTTTTGAAGCTTTATTATCTGCAAGACAAAGACCAGATCAATTAGGCTAAGGAACTTGTCTTCCTCTTGTTCATCGATTTGCTCGAGCAGGCACCAGTAATATCTCTATACGTCCTGTCACATGCCAGTGTAGCCCAAGAGCAACTGCTCGCTCCAGGAACATGAAGAACCTCGAACCATTCCTTCAGGTCATGGGAATGAGGTCTATAATTGTTACTGGTATTTGGCATATCTGAAATGATTAGACCCTGGAGGAGTAAAAGGTCCCTCTTTGCCCCAGTGAGGGCAGAACTATTTTAGAAAACACAAATGTTAAGGTAACACAAACTGAAGCAAACATACTGTGTCCAGATTTTTCTAATAGAAACACCAAGCCACCTCTTTGGCTTTTTGTACAACATAGAAAATCCTTGGCCCTCCCACTGAAGGTGTCAATAACTATACACTGAACATTTGAGCATTTGCATGAAGTCAAGTTGCCAATCCTTGAGATTTATTTATGACACATAAAGTGCAGTTTTGAGTTACTCTGAACTGTCCTGTTCAGTTCCTTACCATGGACGATTGTTATTCCTAATGTTATTAAATCCAATACCCATTGCTCCTCTTCTGCAGAGTATTCTGGTTTAGAGGGAATATTCACTTGATGAGGTATTGGTACCATGATGGCTTAAGAATTAAAAGCTGTTAAAATCCTTGTTCTCTCCAAATGACTGTGTGTGCTCATGAACTAAGAATGAACACTTAACCAATTTGGATGTTAACTTGAAGTTCTTAAGCAGACATAAGAGCATGTCTGCCTGTTAGATGATGTTCCTGGTCAGACTAGGAACAGCATGTATATCTTGAGTTTCTTCTAGGCTATGCTAATTACCTACAGACAGTAAAAACAAGTTCTATCTGGATCACCCAAGAGGTACCTTTTAAATCAAGCCTATTTAGATACATTTATTCAATTGTCTTTTGTAGAGCTAGAATCTGATCTTTACAAAAGTTATAGAAACATGTTTTTCTCTCCACCTTCATTTTAAATTTGCCAAAAGAATTAATAAACCTGACTTGTTCTTTAGCATAAACACAGCAAGAATGGAGAACTCTCTACTTAGGGCACCCCATTACTACTAAGAAATCCTGGGGATCGGCTAAGACAGAGCATGAAACACCAATGATGGTATTTTAATATCTTTACCTGTCATGTCAGGGCTGCCCCAGGCTTGGCAATAACATGAAGATCAGGTTCCGCGGTGAGCCACAGGTGGCCTCGGGACTTTTTTCACTGTTTTTTTTTTTCCCAGAGCAGAGAGTGACCACATCCCTCTTTGGGGCTAAAACCATTCCCTACTGCAGTAGTTTTCCATTTTGTATGGCCAGGCAGTCGTCTGTCACTACAGATTGGCAGATTCCTCGTTCTCCACAGCAAAGGCAATTGCTGGTCCGTCCTTGAGTTGGCCTGCCTCTAGGGTCTCCCTAATATTTGTAGGGAACTTGTACGGTACCTGTTATAACTACCTGCTCCTGTCATTTAGACCAATCCCTTTGACTCCTATTTTCTGGAAGAGGGCCTTGGGGTCCCATAACTGGCTTTCCTGTCTGCATGAGGGGTAGACCCTATTGCAGCAGAAAGGAAAGATTTTGTCTGGATTTATGCAAACCAACACAGTGCCATGAAACATAAACATGTACTGAAGGTTCAAAGAGAGAAAAGCATGCATTTCACTTTACTCACAATGAAGTGTAAAATACCAATTTGCTGTTGGACCTACTCAAAAGAAGCATAAAGATCTGTAGAAATAGAACAGACAGTTAAACAATATCCTGTGTCAAAACCCTGATTCCCAATTTTCTAGGAGCACTGTAACAGGACTACAGACCATTTTTTTAAATATAAAAACCAAGAGGCACAAACTTTATTTCTAAAAAAGACAACAGATCACATTTAGAGTGTGGCCATAATTTGCTCACCCAAAATTGAGATATACTAACATTTTCCTATCTTGTATGTTATCTTGTATTTACATTGTCGTGAATTTTTTTAAATTTTTTTATTTTAGCACCATGAGAACAACATTACAAAGATGTTAATAATTGGGTCTCAGTCATATATTGTCCCATCTCCCATTCCTTCACCAGTGCCCCATTCCCATCACCAATGTCCCCACATTCCCTCTCTCTCAGCTCCAGAGCAGGCATTTCTTCCTTCGTTCCCTTTCTCTCTGTCTCTCTCCATCGCTCTTTTATCTTCCCCAATTCTTTTTTTTAATTTTTATTTTTACAATTACAAAAGATATACAATTAAAAGTTCATATTTGTATTTTGGTCATACAGTGTTCCAGCACCCATCCCGCCACCAGTGCCCATCTCCCACCACCAACGCTCCCGGTTCCCTCCCCCTCCCCAGCCCTCCCTCCATGGCAGGTTCTTTATTTCTTTCCCTTTCTCTCTCTTTCTCTTTTCTTCCCTCCAGACTATGGATTACAGAACATACATTTAAGGGTTGTCATGTGTATCTTTTTGCCTCTATTTAATGCTCACTTCTAGGTTGGCATTAGTACCCTCGACAATTGTTAGCACACTGTTCCATTTTCTGTCTTACCTAGCCTCTGACTCCCACACGTTTGTGATAATTTCCACCTTTGACAAGACCTCCTGATATATGTTTCACTTGACCTTGGATATTGGTATCATAATATGTACATATATATTTATGTTATGCAGATAAATGCAGTCATTCTATATTTGTCTCTCTCCTTCTGGCTAATTTCACTCAACATAATCTTCTTCATGTCCATCCATTTGTAGGCAAATTTTATAACTTCATTTTTCCTAACAGATGCATAGTATTCCATTGTGTAGACGTTCCAAAGCTTCTTTATCCAGTCATCGATTTTCAGGCACTCTGGTTGCTTCCAGATTCTGGCTATTATGAATAATGCTGCTATGAACATAAAAGTAGGGATGGTGTTTCCGCTGCGTATTTTTGGTTTCCCAGAGTAGATTCCCAGGAGTGGTATCGCTGGGTCAAATGGGAGTTCAGTTTCTAGTCTTTGGAGGAATGTCCATATTGTTTTCCAGAAAGGCTGTACCAGCCGGCATTCCCACCAACAATGGATGAGTGTCCCCTTTTCCCCACATCCACGCCAGCACTTGTTGTTCTTGCTCTTTTGAATATGTGCCAGTCTCTGTAGTGTAAAGTGGTATCGCATTGTTGTTTTGATTTGCATCTCTCTGATGATTAGTGATGATGAGCATTTTTTCATATGTTTTTTTGGCCATTCGAATTTCTTCCTTGTTAAGTTTCTGTTCATTTCGTCTCCCCCATTTTTTGATGGGGTTGTTTGTTTTCTTCTTGTAAAGTTCTACCAGTGCCTGATATATCCTGGATATTAACCCCTTATCAGATGGGTATTGGGTGAATATTCTTTCCCATTCTGTGGACTGCTTTTTGTATCTTAGTCACTGTTTCTTTTGAGGTGCAGAAGCTTTTTAGTTTCATGTAGTCCCATATGTTTCTCTTTTCTTCTAGTTGCTTTGTTAGTGATGTTTCACCGTTGAAGATGCCTTTAGCTTCAATGTCATGGAGGGTTTTTCCTATATTTTCTTCAATGTACTTTGTGGATTCAAGTATGATATTGAGATCTTTAATCCATTTTGATCTGATTTTTTGTGCATGGTATTAGACACAGGTCCAAATTCATTTTTTTACATGTCACTGCCCATTTTTCCCAATACCACTTGTTGAAGAGGCTTTCCTTACTCCATTTTGGACTCATTGCACCTTTATCAAAGATTAAATGATCATGTGTTTGAGGTTGGGTGTCAGGATACTCAATTCTATTCCATAGGTCCACAGGTCTGTTTTTATTCCAATACCATGCTGTTTTAATTACTACTGCCTTGTAGTACAGTTTGAAGTTGGGAAAGGTGATGCCTCCCATCTTCTTCTTCCCGAGGATTGATTTAGCTATCCTTGGGGGTTTATTGTTCCATACAAATTTCAGGAGTGTTTGGTCAATTTCTTTGAAGAATGTCATGGGTATCCTTATAGGGACTGCATTGAATCTGTACAGAGCTCTAGGGAGTATTACCATTTTGACAATGTTGATTCTCTACATCCATGAGCAGTTAATATGTTTCCATTTCCTTGTTTCCTCTTTTATCTCTTGGAGCAATGTCTTGTAGTTTTCTTTGTACAGGTCCTTTACACACTTGGGTAAGTTGATTCCTCGGTATTTGATTTTCTGTGGCACAATTGTGAATGGAATTGTTTCCTTAATATCCTTTTCTTCTCTTTCGTTATTTGTATATAGGAAAGCCACCGACTTTTGGGTGTTGATTTTGTATCCTGCCACTCTACTATATGCGTCTATTGTTTCTAGGATTTTTTGGTAGAGAGTTTAGGGTTCTCTAGGTATAATATCATGTCATCTGCAAATAATGATAGCTTGACTTCTTCCTTGCCTATCTGGATGCCCTTGATGTCCTTTTCTTCTCTGATTGCTATGGCAAGTACTTCCAGTACTATATTGAATAAAAGAGGTGAGAGGGGGCAACCTTGTCTTGTCCCTGATCTCAGGGGGAAGGCTTTCAACTTTTCCCCCATTTAGAATGATACTCGCTGTGGGCTTTTGGTAGATGGCTGTAACTATCTTGAAGAAAGTCCCTTCAATTCCCATATTCTGGAGGGTTTTAATCACGAACAGGTGCTTACATACCATTTTTTTAAAAATATTTTTTCCATAGATTTCAAGGAAAAGGTACTAGAACAATTCTTCAGGTAAGAGTTTCATAGTTTCTTACTTCAGCATCCTCAGACCTTCTACACATTCCTCCCAAACCAGCTTCATATTAACAGGATTCCTTTCCTTCCCACTGCCATCTCCATCCATTATCTTTCTATTACTTAAAAATACATTATCTAGATTCCGGATAGTCACACCCTATGGTTTAACTTCCTTATTTTACAGAGCTCAATACAGGCTGATCTCCCAAATTTGGAAACAAGTTGCTAATTATTATCTCATCCAGCATAGCAAAACTACTTTAAAAGCATTAAATCAATTTGATAGATATTCAAGAGTTTGAGATACTCACAGTTAAAATTCTTATAAATATCCACTTGGCAAAAGTTCACTTCATAATAGGAATTATCCAGAAAACATTTAAAATTTCATCTCTAGAGTTCCAAATTTTAGGAAAACAGAAACAATTGAAGTTAAAATACTCAAAAGATTACTACCAAGAAACAATGATTTCACACTTGTGAATAAAGCTCTCTTAAGTTAAAGACTAGTTTGATACCTGGTGACAAAGCTCACATATATTAAAACTATCTCAATAATAGCATGTACTGGGCAAATTAGCAACAAAGTCTCAAAA
Organism: Cryptotis parvus; assembly: GCA_021461705.1. Classification (NCBI taxonomy): domain Eukaryota; kingdom Metazoa; phylum Chordata; class Mammalia; order Eulipotyphla; family Soricidae; genus Cryptotis; species Cryptotis parvus. Next base: position 91,791 of record JAJIBD010027753.1, read on the forward strand.
TACCTGATTTCTGTCACTTATTTTCCGCAGTTTTTATCCAATTCTTTATGTTCAGAAGCCTCTAAACTTAAAGGAGCATTCCTAGATGCTTGAATGTTAAAGTGGCTCACTTTTTTTTTTTTCTCCTCCTGCAAGTGGCCCAGAGGCTGGTATGGGATTCCATCTGAAAGCCTGATATCTTTAAAACTTTTATCAAGGCACAGTGTTATGGCTTCAGATGTCAGAGAGGTCTGAGATTACTCTATTACTAACTCTTTGTTAAGTAGCTGTAGAAATTTAAGTTACAAAAGTCTCAAGAGATCAAATAAGACACTGGTAGGATAAAAGTTTGACAACCAATTTTATAATTTTAGAAACCCATGTTTTTAACTAAACCATTACTTGAGCCTGTTTTTATGTACCACAATTATTTCAACTCAGAAGATTTTTTAAACTAGATATTCTAATAATCCATTGCAGAAATAAAACAAATATGTACCTTTAGACATACCAGCATAAGAAAACATTTGAACTACCAATTTTTTTTGAAACACAAGACCTTCTTTGACTTAATTGCAATAGTTCTTGTACCTTAGTTATTTTCAAAACAGCCTAATTTCTCATTAGAATTTGACTAAAGCTTATAAGGTAAAGCTCTGCACTATCTCACAAAGTTCTTATCTTTTTCCTGATTCTGGCTTTAGCTCCCACCCTTTCTAAACAGCACAGGTTCTGGAGCTGAGAGAATTTCAGGGATCAGGAACCCTAAAAAAAGCTTTTACAATTAGATCTTTTAACCTTTTACCATAAGATCTAGATTGAGCATGTCAATTTCTCTTCATGCTCAAACTCATTGAGAATATATTGACTATCCCTGACTTAACACTTTGTTTATGATTCCAACTTGGTTCTAGCTAACACTCCAATGTTCCACACAGACAAGACAAGACGACTGCAAACAATGGGTGGCCACCACACCTGCACAAACACACACAAACTGTTGATTGATTGATCTTTTATTATTATTTGACCCTTTAGGAAGGGTAGAGGAAACTGATGGACTGAAAAAGGAAGGGACAGTCCCCAAGGGCAAATAGCCCTGCTCGGTGATTGGGACCTTGTCCTGCTTTTTCCAGCCTGCACCAGTCTCTGTTCCCTGCCTGTTTTCACATGAAGAAATCATTTTTGTTAACATAAAGCGCAACCTAGATTATGGCCAATTCAGTTGTAAACTCATTTTCAGCTTTCCTAGTTCCTAATTAGAGCAAAAGTGTCAAACTTACCTTTCTTGATGATCAGGCCCATGTCCAGGGCACACCTCTGGGGTCCGAAAAATGACTTAAAATCAAGGTTTTAGAGGTTTGATTTTGTCCCCCAAAGTAGACAGGTCACAATACAAATAGGATACAGATTATTACAACACACACACACACACACACACACACACACACACACACAGAGTTTCACATGCTCTCCAATCAAGCAGACCGCCCTCCTCTCACTCAGACTCACACCACACTCACCACTCTCACAATTTGGAATTTTCTGTCATCAGAACAACATCGACTTACACTGCCGTGAATTGACGAGCTTATAGCTTATATTCTTGCACATAGGAAGGGTTGCCAGGCTTAGCACATAAAATGCACTAGTTCACTTAAAATTTGAATTTGATTTGAGCAATGGTGAATTTTTGGTGGAAGCATGTTTCAAATTTTACATGGGAATATTGAAACTAAAAGCATTTTTAAAAGAACTTTCTGTCTATCTGTATATATGTATACATATATGTGGCAAAATGTAAATATATTTTGGATTGGAAAAAAAAAGAATCCCTCATTGGGCGCCAGCCTGCTCTTTCTGAGTTTCAGACCTAGGCCTTCTCGGAACTCTAACCTGAGACTGGGACTTGAACCCAGACTTCTATTTCCACAGCTTCGGTTTTTAGACCCTGTTACGGTGACTGTTTGCCAATCAGTCCCAGACTTTTATTTCCAAAGCTTCAGTTTTTTGACTCTGCTACGATGACTGTTTGCCAATCAGATCCTGGACAAGCCCCCCAAATGTTGGAACCCTCACTCCTTTTGTCCGCTTACCCACTCAAATGGTGAAGAACCACACTCATAATGCAATAACACACAGGGTTTAATCCAGCTAGCTGGGACCAATTACTAAACTGAGACATGCTGGTCCTAGTGAGAATATTCAACACCAGGGAGAAAGCAAGCAAGGATTATATAGGTCTTCCAATGCGGTTACATGAGTCACAGCCTGCGCAAATCCATATAAACTTAAAGAAAAATTATTTCAAGCATTTCATCCTAAAACTGTCATGCAAACTTAAAGAAAGACAAGACAAGTGGTATGCCCTGATCCAGTCATTTGTTGAATGACTGAAGACATCCTGCCCACAATCCGTGGTGAATCTATAGAGTCCAGATGACCAGGATAGATATGCGTGGTCAATGGCTTGTTTGTCAAGGCCCAAGGGCTTACCTAGTTGGGGCCTTGCTGGGCCTAACAGTATGAGGTAAGCTCAGACATAAACTCAGGAGGCATGCACAGGAACTGGGAAGTTTAGGGATGATGTGAGTTATCATGGAAAGCTAGGCCAGGACAGCAGGAGGCACTTTCTGATGTGTATGTGTGTGTGTGGGGAGGATGAGGAGTGGGGGGTGTCTATGACAGTGGTTGCCTCTGTTCTTTGGTCCCTTCAATGCTGATGCTCTGTAGATGCTTGTTCACCTTGAACAAGCACCCCAGCTCATAAATCCCACCGTGGTCTAGGTGATGACTGCTTTTAGTGCTGACCTCTTTCCTTTTCTCCAGAGGCTTAGAGTGACTTGTCCATTAGCTTGATTCATTTAGCTGATTCTTAATTCAAATGAAGTTGCTGCAGAGCAGCATGTTTTGTCTTTGTTTGTGATCTTATTTCTTTGCTGTCAGTGTCTCTCTGTGGATGACAACTTCATCCGCTGAGCACTAACAGAGTGTGAGGTTGCCTCGGTGCTGTTTTCTCTCAGGCCCATATAGAAGCCTTTTATTTTTTACTTCTTAAATATATCTTGGCATTATAAACTTTTCTTGATCTCACATCTGAGTGGTACTCTCATATGAGTGATCTTTGCTTTAGCCTGTGTGATTTTACTCACATAACTATCTGATTATTATTGTTTTGTTGATTAAAACCTCCAGCGGCATCTTAGATCAGGGACAAGACAAGGTTGCCCACCCACTATCACCTCTTTCATTCAATATAACTGGAAGTACTTGCTATAGCATCAGTGAAGAAAATGACATCAAGGGCATCCAGATAGGTAAGGAAGATTTCAAGCTATCATTATTCGCAGATGACATGATATTATACCTAGAGAACCCTAAACTCTCTACCAAAAACTCCTAGAAACAATAGATGCATATAGTAGAGTGGCAGGATACAAAATCAACACCTAAATCGGTGGCTTTCCTATATACAAATAACAAGAGAGAAGAAAGGAATATTCAGGAAACGATTTCATCCACAATTCTGCCACAGAAAACCAAATACCTAGGAACCAACTTAACCAAGTGTGTAAAGGACCTGTACAAAGAAAACTACAAGACATGCTCCAAGAGATAAAAGAGGACACAAGGAAATGGAAACATATTCCCTGCTCATGGATGGGGGAGAATCAACATTGTCAAAATGGTAATACTCCCTAGAGCTCTGTACAGATTCAATGCAGTCCCTATAAGGATACCCATGACATTCTTCAAAGAAATTGACCAAACGCTCCTGAAATTTGTATGGAACAATAAACCCCCAAGGATAGCTAGAGCAATCCTCGGGAAAAAGAAGATGGGAGGCATCACCTTTCCCAACTTCAAACTGTACTACAAGGCAGTAGTAATTAAAACAGCATGGTATTGGAATAAAAACAGACCTGTGGACCTATGGAATAGAATTGAGTATCCTGACACCCAACCTCAAACACATGATCAATTAATCTTTGATAAAGGTGCAACGAGTCTAAAATGGAGTAAGGAAAGCCTCTTCAACAAGTGCTGTTGGGAAAACTGGGCAGCGACATGTAAAAATGAATTTGGACCTGTGTCTAACACCATGCACAAAAAATCAGATCAAAATGGATTAAAGATCTCAATATCATACTTGAATCCACAAAGTACATTGAAGAAAATACAGGAAAAACCCTCCATGACATTGAAGCTAAAGGCATCTTCAAAGGTGAAACATCACTAACAAAGCAACTAGAAGAAAAGAGAAACATATGGGACTACATGAAACTAAAAAGCTTCTGCACCTCAAAAGAAACAGTGACTAAGATACAAAGGCAGTCCACAGAATGGAAAGAATATTCACCCAATACCCATCTGATAAGGGGCTAATATCCAGGATATATCAGGCACTGGTAGAACTTTACAAGAAGAAAACAAACAACCCCATCAAAAAATGGGGAGAAGAAATGAACAGAAACTTCAACAAGGAAGAAATTTGAATGGCTAAAAAACATGAAAAAATGCTCATCATCACTAATCATCAGAGAGATGCAAATCAAAACAACAATGAGATATTTCACACCACAGAGACTGGCACATATTCAAAAGAGCAACAACAAGTGCTGGTGTGGATGTGGGGAAAAGGGGACACTCATCCATTGTTGGTGGGAATGCCAGCTGGTACAGCCTTTCTGGAAAACAATATGGACATTCCTCCAAAGACTAGAAATTGAGCTCCCATTTGACCCAGCCATACCACTCCTGGGAATCTACTCTGGGAAGCCAAAAATATGCAGTGGAAACACCATCCCTACTTTTATGTTCATAGCAGCATTATTCACAATAGCCAGAATCTGGAAACAACCAGAGTGCCCTAGAATCAATGACTGGATAAAGAAGCTTTGGTACATCTACACAATGGAATACTATGCATCTGTTAGGAAAAAATAAAGTTATAAAATTTGCCTATAAATGGATGGACATGGAGAAGATTATGTTGAGTGAAATTAGCCAGAAGGAGAGAGTCAGATACAGAATGACTGCATTTATTTGCATGACATAAATATATATGTACATATTATGATACCAATATCCAAGGTCAAGTGAAACATGACCTTGTATCAGGAGGTCTTGGCAAAAATTATCACAAACGTGTGGGAGTCAGAGGCTAGGTAAGACAGGAAATGGAACAGTGTGCTAACAATTGTCGAGGGTACTAGTGCCAACCTAGAACTGAGCATTAAATACAGGCAAAAGATACACATGACAACCCTTTAATGTATGTTCTGTAATCCATAGTCTGGAAGGGTAGGACAAGAGAAAGAGAGAGAACGGGAAAGAAATAAAGAACCTGCCATGGAGGTGGGCTGAGGGAGGGGGAGGGAACCGGGGACATTGGTGGTGGGAGATTGGCACTGGTGGAGGGATGGGTGCTGGAACACTGTATGACCAAAACCCAAATATGAACTTTTTAATTGTATATCTTTGTAATTGTATATCTCACAGTGGCATAATAAAATACTTAAAAAAAAACCACCAGCGTCTTTCCATTTTTTCTTCAGATAAGTTCCAAACTCTGTAAATTGACATAATAGGACCATTTTATGTGGACTTTGAATGTAATTCTGGACGAAAAAAAACAACCCTAGACCTTTTTTCTAGTATTTCTGTTTTTTTATCTGACTTTCTTCTGTATTGCCCATACTTCTTCAGATACAACTTAAGTGAATATTTTCTCCCAGAGACACCTTACACACTTTGCTTCCATTCCTTAATAAACCTGGGTGAGAGTCCCGTACACCCACGTTCTTAGTTACTATCAATTTCACCTCCTTTTTAATTTATTAATAAATAAATTACATATAATAAATATAATGTAATAAATAATATAATTGCCACAAATAACTGCAATTGCCTGGTTTATAAGCATCCATCACTGTACCTCTTTTCTATTTATTAATTTTTTAATTATATCTGGGAATGCAGGCTGTTCCATAAGTATGTGTTGAGGGAATGCGTGGATGGAAGTGTCAGTGAAATAAATAAATGAATCGAGGCCATCTGTCATCAGTGTGTCTCTGTTGGAGGTCCAAATATTTGCAATATCTATAACTAAATTTTGATTGTAGACTTAGATTCCTTAGAAACATTGACCTGTATAATGCTTCTACATTTGTTTTATATTTCTTTCATTTGAGTTTTTTTTCTGTCTCTAATTGTGAGATAACTTTTGAAAAAAATATATGACATTCCCTTTTGTGAGGCGGCCACTTTGATTACAAAAAAAGAGAAAAATTGACAAGGCAGTAAACAAAGGGATGTTCACTACAGCATCATGAATGCGTTAACAATCTGAAATTTTCTCTAATAAAAAACATTTTAAAAGACAGTACCAAATTGAAAAAATTTGAATAAAATAATATATGTAATATTTTATATGTACAACAGATATTTGTATTAATACGGCTGTTTTAAAATTAAATTAAATTTCATATTAAGCAGCTTGTTTCTGAGGTTTTTTAGGAATTTCCATTATGTGCCATTAGGTAATAGCATGATTTTGCTTCTCTCAGGTAAATGGACCAGTGCCTAACACATTACAGATTTTAGAGGACATAGTATCTCCTAATGGATTTATATCTCTTGTAACTACAGAAATAAATAATTTCCTTCATATTTTTAATGCTTTCAGAGCTCAGATTTTGTTCATTTAAAGTACTTTTGCAGTATTTGCACTATAATGTTCAATAATTATACCATTGTATGTATCAACTTAGACGATCTACTTAGGTTTAGAAGACAAAAATAAATATGAAAACCTAAGAAATTCAGGAGCACTTCAATGCCTAGTTAAGGCATCTGTGTTTACATTCTTATCCTGTATTTATACACTTACTTCTCCGCATATTCTATTGAAACAGAAATTTTAAAAGAAAGGTTAAAGAAGTGAGTGAACAGAAAACACTGGGACCTCTGGGAGAGTTCCCACTAACGTGATGAATGTGGCATTCGGGGACTATCGGAAACAAGCAAAATTCAGCTCTGCTTCACAAATAGCTGTAAATTAGGACTCTTAGAAGTCAGATAATATATATATATATATATATATATATATATATTTTTTTTTTTTTTTTTTTTTTTGGGTGGGGAAAGGGGCTGGAGGGGGTTGGGTCAACCCTTTGGTGTTCAGGGAATATTTCAGGTTCTTTACTAATCAATGACCCATGGTGAGTCTCTGGGACTATTCATGGTACCAGGATTCAAATCGGGATCAGAGGGAAACTACCTCTCTTCTGTCTCTCCAGCCCCCAGGAGTTTTAGAGCACCAGGAGACTTAACAAGTGTGTGCCAGAGGTTATTTTGAAAACTATCTCCAGGACCTATATTAGTTTCCTTGGATTTTGCTTCTTATTGATAGTTCAGCAAGTGAACTGATGCCAAGGAGGAAATAAAATTCACAGAATTTTTTAAAATGATTAAGCCTTGAATAACCACATGTGAAAAAGTCTATGAAAAGTGGACAAAGTCATATACAGAAAATAGTTTAGGTCCTGTTAACACGAAAGCGTATTTTCCTGTGCTTGTAGGTTCTTCGGAATTGTATGAAAGATTCGCATACAAAATTTGGAAGAAAGAAAGGTAGGTTTATCAGACAGATGTTTCAGGTCCCTCCCCAGATGTCGAGGTCTCTCTATTAACCGTGAATGCTGCCTGACCCAGTGTATGACTTCCCCGTCCTGTCCCACGCAGTCTACTCGCCTCCCGTGAACGATGTCACGTGTCCTGTCCCTGCGCTGCTCTCTCTAATGTGCTTTCCCGGAGACGGCCACGACCACACATGTGGGCCAGATCCTGTGCTCTGCACTTTATCCCTTTCTGGGTGTCCAAGCCCTGCCTGTACCTGAGTTATCTGGGTTCCGAGCCCAGCCTATATTCTGCCCATCTGGCCCTGTGGTGCCCAGCCGAACTAAGCCCTGAGCTGGCTCATGTAAGCCTACCTGACCTGGAGGTCCTGTGAGAGAGAGTGGTTGGTCTGGACAGTCCTGGTTCTGGGAGAAATGGAGGAGGGGCAGCTTCTCTGGGGCTGGCAGAGATAGATCAGAGCCAGCCTCCCACCTCTCTCCTCTCTCCATCTCTGTGTGGACTTGTGTTAGGGGCCTTGTATCAATTCAAACCCCACCTCCAGCCAGCATGTCCTGATTGGCTACCTGTTTCAGCAACCTGGCGTTCTGCACCTCAACTTGCCCTGGGAGATTGGGAGGAGTTCATTGGTTTGAGAGACAAGGAGCACATTTCAACATCAAATTAGAATGTTAAAGATGACTTCTGTTTTGTTTGTTTGTATTTTGGGGGCACAGATGGCCATGCTCAGGGAATACGCCTGACTTTGTGTTCAGAGATCACTCCTGGTGTTGCTTGGGGAAACCATATGAGGTTCTGGGATTGACTTGGGGTCAGCCACATGCAAGGCAAATACCCTCCCTGCTGTACTATTACTCTAATTTGATGACCCCCTTTTGTCAGAATTCTTCACCATGCAGCTGGGACATTCCCTCTGGGAAAAATCTTTGGCACCTATTCTTTCCTTCACTCTGAATGAGCAACTCCTATGTGTCAGGGAGCTGCTGGGATCCCTGACAATATCAGGGAATGAATTCACTTCTACCTCAAAGACCTGCGGTGGGAGATAAACCATGAGTCAGCACAGTTCCAAAAAGCTTTACTTAATCAATTTCTGCGAATGCAATCCAAGGTCAGGAGAACCCTGAACTTTTTTTAAAAAAGTATTTTATTATACCACTGTGAGATATACAATTACAAAGATATACAATTAAAAAGTTCATATTTGGGTTTTGGTCATACAGTGTTTGAGCACCCATCCCGCCACCAGTGTCCATCTCCCACAACCAACATCCCCGGTTACCTCCCCCTCCCCCAGCCCGCCTCCATGGCAGGTTCTTTATTTCTTTCCCTTTCTCTCTCTTTATCTTTTCCTTCCCCTCCAGACTATGGATTACAGAACATACATTAAAGGCTTGTCATGTGTATCTTTTGCCTGTATTTAATGCTCAGTTCTAGGTTGGCACTAGTACCCTCGACAATTGTTAGCACACTATTCCATTTTCTGTCTTACCTAGTCTCTGACTCCCACACGTTTGTGATAATTTCCACCTTTGACAAGACCTCCTGATACAAGGTCATGTTTCACTTGACCTTGGATATTGGTATCATACTATGTACATATATATTTATGTCATGCAAATAAATGCAGTCATTCTGTATCTGTCTCTCTCCTTCTGGCTAATTTCACTCAACATAATCTTCTCCAGGTCCATCCATTTATAAGCAAATTTTATAACTTCATTTTTCCTAACAGCTGCATAGTGACAGGGGCGGGGCGGCCGCCTTTCCGGCCGCGCCCCTATTCCCGAGCGGCTCTCCACACCGGACCCAGGTCCTGACGCGCGGCGGGGGGCGTGCCGCAGTGAAGCAGCGGCCTGCCGGCTGGGGACCAGCTATCCAGGGCCAACCGAGGCTCCCGCGGCGCTGCCATACCGTTCCACCTGGTGTGCTTACCCTACTCCGGCAGGCGTGGGTAACCCGTTGAACCCCATTCGTGACGGGGATCAGGGATTGCAATTATTCCCCATGAATGAGGAATTCCCAGTAAGTGCGGGTCATAAGCTTGTGTTGATTAAGTCCCTGCCCTTTGTACACACCGCCCGTCGCTACTACCGATTGGATGGTTTAGTGAGGCCCTCAGATGGGCCCTGCCGGGGTCGGCCCACTGGCCTGGCGGAGCGCTGAGAAGACGGTCGAACTTGACTATCTAGAGGAAGTAAAAGTCGTAACAAGGTTTCCGTAGGTGAACCTGCGGAAGGATCATTAATCGAGTTGGCCGCCAGCTCGCTCTCGGGAGAGAGTATTCCATTGTGTATACCACAATGTATTCCATTTGGTACATTTATGTACCAAAGCTTCTTTATCCAGTCATTGATTCTAGGGCACTCTGGTTGCTTCCAGATTCTGGCTATTGTGAATAATGCTGCTATGAAAATAAAAGTAGTAATGGTGTTTCCACTGCGTATTTTTGGCTTCCCAGGGTATATTCCCAGGAGTGGTATGGCTGGGTCAAATGGGAGTTCAATTTCTAGTCTTTGGAGGAATGTCCATATTGTTTTCCAGAAAGGCTGTACCAGCCGGCATTCCCACCAACAATGGATGAGTGTCCCCTTTTCCCCACATCCACACCAGCACTTGTTGTTCTTGCTCTTTTGAACATGTGCCAGTCTCTGTGGTGTGAAATGATATCTCATTGTTGTTTTGATTTGCATCTCTCTGATATTTAGTTGTTGCAGGACTCCTCTAAGAGTCTCTACATCTGCTCTGAATTGCTTCCTGCAAATCACTTCGTAGATAAGGGGGTAGACTAAATGTGGCAGTTTATCTGACCATGTATTCTGTACTAGCTGGTATAAATATTCTCTCATGCTACCACAATCATCATGGGACTAGCTAGATCTTACCAGCATATTTGCCTGGCCACGTTGGATCCCTAAGTAATTAGACCAGAGAGAAATGCTGTTTGCCTCCAAGCAAACAAGCATGGCTCCCTGATAACTCAAAGAAAACTAAAATACAAAACTACCGTGAAGTAGACAGGACTTGTGAAGGCTTGGAGAAATATTTAACTGGCATTTGTGTTAGTGTTTGGTATAGAGGCATGCCATCTCAGAAACCCCCTTGTCTACACTATAAAAGCATTTCCAGGAAGATCTTGGCTCAAGACATTAGGTGAGTGCTGGGAGAAATTACCTGAGGGCATTTGACCCTCCCTGCCAGGGAAGTTACATTTAGCTTATAGCTCCTCCCAGCTCTGCTAGGAGGCTTTGAATTAGCTCTGGGTCCTTGTAAACAGCCTGATGGTCTCCTGAAGTTGCTACATTTCTATATAGCTATTTTCCTGTTTTCATCTCTAGATAGCCCAGCCCAGAATGGGATGGGCTGGGGAGTTTTGGCGGATTTCTAGCAATAAAATAAGCTGCAAGAAGAAAGAAGCCTTCTTTTTTCCCCCTTTTTACCATTTCGGCTTCCCTTGGTGTTTTGCTTCTCTGTCCTCTCCATTCTCTGTTGGGCCTCAACACGTGGTGGCAGCCATCTTGGCCTACACCTGGCTGGGGCCTAGCTGGGAACCCAGAGTCCGAAGGTTTCCCCTGCTCTTGGATTGTATATTGGAAACTGTGATATTAAAGGCCTTTTTAAAACTGCATCGGATTCCTGAGTCTTCATCCATTCCTCGCCGGCTTTGGAGGTAGAAGGGAACTCACATCCCGGCACTGTTGGGGACCCTGGCGGCATCCCCGACAATTAGTGATGATGAACATTTTTTCATGTTTTCTGGCCATTCGAATTTCTTCCTTGTTGAAGTTTCTGTTCATTTTTCTCCCCCATTTTTTGATGGGGTTGTTTGTTTTCTTCTTGTAAAGTTCTACCAGTGCCTGATATATCCTGGATATTAACCCCTTATCAGATGGGTATTGGGTGAATATTCTTTCCCATTCTGTGGACTGCTTTTGTATCTTAGTCACTGTTTTTTTTGAGGTGCAGAAGCTTTTTAGTCTCATGTAGTCCCATATGTTTATGTTTTCTTCTAGTTGCTTTGTTAGTGATGTTTCACCTTTGAAGATGCCTTTAGCTTCAATGTCGTGGAGGGTTTTTCCTAATTTTCTTCAATGTACTTTATGGATTCAAGTCTGATATTGAGATCTTTAATCCATTTTGATCTGATTTTTTGTGCATGGTGTTAGACACAGGTCCAAATTCATTTTTTTACATTTTGCTGCCCAGTTTTCCCAACACCACTTGTTGAAGAGGCTTTCCTTCCTCCAGTTTAGACTCTTTGCACCTTTATCAAAGATTAAATGATCATGTGTTTGAGGTTGGGTGTTAGGATACTCAATTCTATTCCATAGGTCCACAGGTCTGTTTTTATTCCAATACCACACTGTTTTAATTACTACTGCTTTGTAGTACAGTTTGAAGTTGGGAAAGGTGATGCCTCCCATCTTCTTTTTCCTGAGGATCGCTCTAGCTATCCTTGGCACCCCGAAATTTTAATTCCTATCAGACCCAGACCATGTGCTCAGGTCAGGATCCTAAGCCAAAGTGGACGCTTCTTATTCCACATATCTTTTATATCCCCAAAGCTTGCCCAAGGTTCAGGCCAGTCCTTCTGTGCTGGGTTATTTCGGGAACAAAAACCATGTTTCTAATGCAAATCCCAGGTATATTCACCTAGCCAGTACCTTACAAATGTTAATCTGCCAGAGCCAAATTTCTGCCTTTCAGGTTCCTGCACAAAATACTTGTAGAGATGGGGGGTACATTTACTTGAGGCAAAATGCAACTCAGGATTTAATATATGGAGAATAGCATTATATTTTATATCATGAATATATCTGCCAGCTAAGTCTCTAAGCCTCCACAAGGTCCATATCTATATTAGGATAAATATTGCACTCTTTGCCTATAGAATTACTGACTCACGTTCGCTTGCCTGGGGACAGGCTTTCATGGCTCTTTGATCTAGTAGGGCTGATTACATTACAGTGGATCCAAAAACTACCTGTATAAAAAGTCCATCATGGGGATCCATGGGGTAATAAGAGAAACACACTGAAGCTAGCATTGACCCTTGATAAGAACATTTTGCCATTTAGAGTTATAAGATCAAATGTATTTTCTAATCTTGCCCCCACTCTCCCACTGTGACTTGTACAAGTGCTTCCAGAAAAATGCAGATAGCTGTTAGAAGATGGAAATGCTCTGAGCTAGCTGAGACCTAGGGCTCGTTAGGGTGTGTCCTCCAACACCCATCCTCCCACCTGCTTCTGTTGCTCAGAGCAGCATGTGTTCTGCTGTGTCTTCTTTATAAGCCAGATTCTCCAGGTATTGGGTTTTCCCATCCTTGGACCTGTAGAGCCTAGTCTTGGTCAGGCATGTAGTAACCGTGAAACAAACTTACGTGAATGAATAAATCAAACTTCTCTAAGCTAATATTTTTCCCCTTGAAAAGACCTTCAGACTTTCTAAGAATCTTCCCTTTGAGTGGGGGGAACATCTGACCCTACCTCTTTTAATAATAATAGCAATGGGTCTTGTTTACTGACACCTGTTTTGTGTGCCAAGCACTGAACAGCCTGTTGACACATCATGATCTCTTGCCCTGGGGTATTGAAACAGGGGACTGTGATCTCATTTTCAGGCCCTTGATGATGGAAAAAGACTGCTTCAAATCCATAGCAAGGAAGTCCTGTAGAGCCAGGATTTGAATTCTAAGACTATTCTTTTACCATTGAACTAATGGGTCCATGGCAAGTTCAGGGTGGGTTGCAATAGGCAAGTTCCTCCTGACTATACTGGCCATGCATTGGGCAATACATTGCCTGGCATTGGTATTTGTCTGCTCATTGAATAATTGATAAATAAATAGTAAATTAAGACTCTCAAAAGCCAGAGGAATCCCTACACCATGGCGCCACCATTTTCCACATCTGGACTCCCCTCGTCAGAACTCCACCCAGCAGAAGAGCTGATTTCAGCCCGGCTCGGCTGTGTGGTTCATCAATAAATGCTTCGAGTCTTGAGGTGAAGAGAAGATTATCCCATCCACACAGCAAAGCCTGGCAAGCTACCCGTGTCGTATTTGACATGCCAAATACCAGTAACAATTATAGACCTCATTCCCATGACTTGGTATAATGGTTTCAGGCTCTTTATGTTCCTGGAGTGGGCAGATGCCCTTAGGCTATCTTGCATGTGACAGGACATATTGAGATTTTACTGGTGCCCTCACGAGTAATCGATGATCTGGGAAGTCAAGTGATCAAGTGAATGGTAAATTAATTTTTTAAAAGCCTATGGGTAGTATTAGTAATTTATGTAATAAACCAAGAGATATTTGACATGCTTTTGAAGAGTTTTCGACATCTCTAGTCCTGATGATATGCAATGTTCCAGCAAGGTAAAAGTGGAATTTGATTTTCATTTTGTTCATGGAAAAAAATGCAAACAAAGGGGACTAAAAAGTTCCAGAATTTAGCACTATTATTTTTACTCTCTTTTTATGTGAAACAAGATGCATTTTATAAACTCTGGAGTGCTGTTAAAAGGAATCGAATGTTAGGTCACACCAAGGTGGGACAGTAGCCTTCAGCATCTACTGAAATTCAACTGAGATCACTGAGTTTAGGCACTCATAAATTGTTAAAGAAAGGGATCCTCTAGGCATCAGTGATGGTCTAGTGGGCAGGGTGTTTGCCTTGCATGCGACCGACTCAGGTTCCTGGGCATCCCATATAGTCCTCTGAGCACTGCCAGAGTGCTCCAGACCAGAGGAACAACCTCTGAGCATTGCCAGGTATGACCCAAAAACAAAGAAAAAAGAAGGTATAAAGCAAAGGGCTCTTTTATTGCTGAAAAAAAAAGGTTTTTTTTTTTTTTTTTTCTAAGAAGCAAATCTGGCTTCCTAAAACTTAACAAATTGATCCAAGAAGTATGTGGATGTCCCTGCGGTTGAGAAGTCCTGCGGTTACCTCGGGTGACAGTGGGACATTGTCACGATGTACAGCAGCTTGGAAAGGAGCCAAGAAGCTAAGTAAGGAAAACTGCAGTGTTAACCTCAAAGGCACTCCGGGAAGCCAAGCGTGATTCTTGTGTTCAGTCACGCTCGTGACTCAGCACCTCTTTCTTTTCATTACTCTGAAGATGAAGCCCTAGTGCCTCGTTAATTATTTCTGTCATTTATTTCTTCCTGGTCGCTGCAGTACTGCCGTGCATCTTTGACAGTGCACAGAAGAAGCCAAGTTTATGGAAACACTGTTCTAAAATGACTTTCAATTTTAATCTAACAACAGCCTTTGAGGTAGGAATA
>JAJIBD010027754.1:0-20084 GCA_021461705.1 Cryptotis parvus
TGTTCCAGCACCCGCCCTTCACCAGTGCCCCTTTCCCACCACCAATGTCCCCAATTCCCTCCCCCTCCCATAGCCTGCCTAAATGGCAGGTTCTTTATCTCTTTTTTCTCCCTCTCTCTCCCTTCCTTCTCCTACACATAGTGGATTGCACTACATACACTTGGAAGCCATCATGTGCATTATTTTGCCTGTATTTAATGCTCAGTTCTATGTTGGTATCAGCCATTTAGACATTTATTCGCACATCTTCCTTTCTCTGTCTTGCCTAATCTCTGACTCCCTCACGTTTGTGGTAATTTCCATTTTTTGGTAAGAACACCTGATATATTTATGTCATGCAAAAAAATGCAGTCATTCTATGGTCTCTCTCCTTCCCTCTAACTAATTTCATTCAACATGACCCTTTCCATGTCCATCCATTTATAGGCAAATTTCATAACTTCATTTATCCTAACAGCTGCATAGTAATCATTGTGTAGATGTACCACAGTTTCTTTATCCAGTCATCAGTTCTTGGGCATACTGGTTGTTTCCAGGTTCTGGCTATTGTGAATAGTGCTGCTATAAAAATAAAAGTGCGGATTGTATTTCTACTGTGTGTTTTTGGCTTCCCAGGGTATATTCCCAGGAGTGGTATGGTTGGGTCAAAGGGAACTCAGTTTATAGACTTTGGAGGAATGTCCATATTGTTTTCCAGAAAGGTTGCACAAGTCGACATTCCCACCAACAATGTATGAGAGTCCCCTTTTCCCCCACATCCACGCCAGCGCTTGTTGCTTTTACCCATTTGGATATGGGCCAGATTCTGTGGTGTGAGGTGATATCTCATTGTTGTTTTGATTTGCATCTCTCTTATGATTAGTGATGATGAGCAATTTTTCATATGCCTTTTTGGCCATTCTAATTTCTTCCTTGTCAAAGTTTCTGTTCATCTCTTATCCCCATTTTTTATGGGGTTGGCTGTTTTCTTCTTATATAGCTGTACCAGTGCCTGATATATTCTGGATATTAACACCTTATCAGATGAGTATTGGGTAAATATTCTTTCCCATTCTGTGGGCTGCCTTTGTATCTTAGTCACTACTTCTTTTTGAGGCGCAGAAGCTCCTTAGTTTCATGCAGTCCCATATGTGTATCTTTTCTTCTCGTTGCTTTGTTAATGGTGTTTCACATTTGAAGATGTCTTTAGCTTCAATGTCGTGGAGCATTTTCTCTATATTTTCTTCAATGTACGTTATGGATTCAGGTATGATATTGAGATCTTTAATCCATTTTGATCTGATTATGTGCAAGGTGTTAGACACAGGTCCAAATTCATTTTTTACATGTAGCTCTCCAGTTTTCCAAGAACCACTTGTTGAAGAGGCTTTCCTTACTCCAGTTTGGACTATTTTCACCTTTATCAAAGATTAACTGATCATGTCTTTAAGGGTGGGTGTCCAGGATACGCAACTCTATTCCAGAGATCCACAGGTCTGTTTTTATTCCAGTACCATGTTGTTTTTATTACTGCTGCTTTGTAGTACAGCTTGAGGTTGGGAAAGGTGATACCTCCCATCTTCTTTTTCCCAAGGATTGCTTTAGCTATCCATGGGGTTTATTATCCCATACGAATTTCAGGAGTGTTTGATCAATTTATTTAAAGAATGTCATAGGTATCCTTATAGGAACCACATTGAATCTGTACAAAGCTCTAGGGAGTATTACCATCTTGACAATGTTAATTCTCCCCATCCATGAGCAGGGAATGTGTTTCCATTTCCTAGTGTCCTCTTTTATTTCTTTAAGCAGTGTCTTTCTGTGGTACAATTGTGAATGGAATCGATTTCTTAATATCCCTTTCATCTCTTTCATTATTTGTGCATAGGAAAGCCACAGACTTTTGGGTATTGATTTTGTACCCTGTCACTCTACTATACATATCTATTGTTTCTGAAAGATCTTTGATAGAGTTTAGTGTTCTCTAAGTATAATAACATGTCATCCGCAAATAATGATAGCTTGACTTCTTCCTTGCCTATTTGGATGCCCTTAATGTCCTTTTCTTCTCTGATTGCTATGGCGAGTACTTCCAGTACTATATTGAATAAAAAAGTAGACTCACAACCAACTTTAAAAGAAGGATTGAATGGTCTATTTAAAATAATACAACGCAAAACCACAACAAGTTTAAACAGAAAGATGGCACAAAATCCAATGACAATAATATCTCTCAACGTCAACGGTCTAAATGTACCAAATAAGAGACATAGGGTGGCAAAATGGATTAAAAAACTGAATCAAATATTCTGCTGCCTACAAGAAACACATCTGAATAATCAGAGCAAACACAGACTCAAAGTCAATGACTGGAAGACCATTCTCCTGCAAACAATTCCTCCAAAAAGGCAGATGTGGCCATACTCGTATCTGACAATATAGACTTCAGGCTGAAAAAGGTTAAATGGGACAATGAATGCCATTTCTTAATAATTAATGGGTATCTATACCAGGAAGAATTCACACTACTAAACATATATGTGCCAAGCGAGGGGCCAGCAAAATACTTAAAACGACTATTAATAGACTCAAAGAAGACATTAACAGTAGCACAATAATAGTAGAGATTTCAACACTGCCTTATTGACTATGGATAGATCGACGAGACTGAATCTCACCAGAGAAATACAGGACCTGAAGGAAGAAATGGAAGAAAGATAGCTGGTTGATATATACAGGGCTTTTTATAAAAAAAAAAGCTGAATACACATTTTTTCCAGTGCACATGGAACATTCTCCAAGATAGACCATATACTAAGCCACAAAGCATACCTCAACAAAATAAAAAAGATAGAAATTGTGTCAACTTTCTTTTCAGATCATGATGCACTGAAAATAGTAGTTAACCATACAAGAAGCTGGGAGTCAAACCAAACACCTGGAAACTGAACAGCTCACTGCTGAACAACAAATGGGTCATAGAAGAAATCAAACAGGAAATCAAAAGATTCCTAGAAACAAATGACAATGAAGATACCAACTATCAGAACTTGTGGGACACAGCAAAAACTGTGTTAAGAGGAAAGTTCATAGCTCTGCAGGCATTCATAAGGAAAGAAGAATGGTTCCACATAAATAACCTGACCTCACAACTGAAACTATTAGAAAAAAGACCAACAAAAGAAGCACAACCCAGGCAGAAGGAAGGAAATAATAAAACTTAGGGAGGAAATCAATGAGCTGGAAACCAAAAAAAAATCAGAAAGATTAATGAAACCAAGAGCTGGTTCTTTGAAAAATTAAACAAGATCGACAAGCCACTGGAAAGACTTGTAAGGACATGGAAAGAGAGAACCCAAATAAACAGAATCAGAAATGAAAATGGTGACATCACCACAGAAAAGACAGAAATCCAAAAGATAATCAAAGACTACTTTGAGAACCTGTATGCCGCGTAACATGAGAGCCTAGAAAAAATGGATAAATTCCTGAAGTCCTATAACCTCCCACGATTGAAACAAGGGAGACCTCCAATACTTGAATAAGCCTATCACCATTGAGGAAATTGAAACAGTAATTAAAAGTCTGCCCAAACACAAAAGCTCAGGTCCAGATGGGTTCACTAGTGAATTCTACCAAACCTTTAAGGAGGACCTACTGCCTGTTCTGTTCAAGCTCTTCCAGGAAATAGAAGAAACAGAAACACTCCCAAATAGCTTCTCCGAGGCACACATCACCCTGATACCCAAAACAGGGAGAGACAACACAAAGAAGGAAAATTATAGACCAATCTCCTTGATGAACGCAGATGCCAAGAGCTTCAACAAAATACTAGCAAACAGAATCCAAAGACTCATAAAAAGATCATACATCATGACCAATAGGATTCATCCCAGGAATGCAAGGATGGTTCAACATTCGCAAATCAATCAACATAACACATCATATCAATAAGAGAAAAAAAAAAAACATATGATCCTATCAATAGATGCAGAAAAAGCATTTGACAAGATCCAGCACCCATTCATGATTAAAACCCTCCAGAAAATGGGAATTGAAGGAAGCTTCCTCAAGATAGTCAAAGCTATCTACCAAAAGCCTACAGCGAGTATCATTCTCAATGGGAAAAAATTGAAAGCCTTCCCATTAAGATCAGGAACAATTTTATTTTAATTTGTTTGGTAACAGTATTGAAATTACTCTTCTTATATCAGTCAACTTATGTTTCTCTCATTGGTATATTATAACTTTTCCTGTTTTTATGTATTTTGCTGTATTTTTCTTTTAACTCTAGATACAAACAATGAGATTTATTAATATCTTTTATCAATAACAATGCAGAATACAACCCAATACAACAACAAACAAATCCCTTATTTAGGTTTTAATTTTGTCTGTTTATTTTTTGGCTTGATTTGATTTGAGTTGGAGGACACACCCAACTGTGATCAGTACTTTCTCTTAGCTCTGTGCTCACCACTCTTGGTGGTGCTTAGAATCATGCCTGCCAATGCTCAGGGAACCATATGAGGTGCCAAAAAGTCAAATCAGGTTCAGCACCTCCAAAACAAATGTCTTACCCTGTCGTCCTTTGAATGTTGAATTCAGTTAAAACAAACTCCAAGAATTGAGGCATTTTAGGATATGCTATAAACGAAACTCAAAGACATAAAAAGAAAACTATAAATTTTATAGCTCGCTGCTTTAAAATAGAAATAAATAAAAGCACGCAAATAAACAATATGATACATTAATAAAATTAAACTGTTTTCCAAAATTAAGACTATAAAATAATAAGCATTTTCAATTTTAATTAATTCAAAAAAAAGACCACTAAAATAATTGTTAGACTCACAAAGGCAATTTAAAAAGTTCAAATATTATATATAGTTATATCTCCAAAGCACTTAAAATGAAAATGATAAATTCCACATTTAAAAACACTATCACTATCTTCCCGTTAATCATCTATTTGCTAGAGCAGGCACCAGTTATCTCCATATGTCCTGTCTCATGCTAATAGAACCCAAAGGCATCTGCTTGCTCCAGGAACATAAAGAGCCTCAAACAATTATCTTAGGTCATGGAATTACCTAATATAAATATTACTGGTATTTGGCATATCAAATACTACACAAACACCTTGCCAGGCTTGCAGTGCAGGTGGCATACTGTTGTAGTCACCTCTAAATAAAGCATTTATTGATGAACCGCATGGCCTCTAGTGGCCGAGTGAGCCGAGCTGTGATAGTCTGGTCTGCTGGGTGGAGTTGTTATGAGAGGGAAGTCCGGATGTGGAAAATGGCGAGCCCCATGGAGTAGGGGAGGGTGGTCTGGCTTGTTGTGAGGCTCAGCTGGGGTGGCAGGCCAGGGCTAGAACCTGCCATGCCTCCCGGGAGTCTTACGAGCAGCTGGGCACAGGGAGAGCAAGTAACAGCTCTGCCCCATGTCTGAGAGTCTCTGGTTCAGCATACCTGGGCCGGATTGAAAAAAAAACTGCTGCAGGGTGGGTGTCAATGACCCGGGCTGTGATAGTCTGGTCTGCTAGGTGGAGTTGTGACGAGAGGCAAGTCCGGAAGTGGAAAATAGTGGGCCCCCTGGAGTAGGAGGGGGTTGTCTGGCTTGTTGTGAGGCTCTCCTGGGGTGGCAGGTCAGGGTTAGAACCTGCCATGCCTCCTGGGCACCTCATGAGCAGCTTGGCACAGGGAGAGCAAGGAGCAGCTCTGCCCCATATCTGAGAGTCTCATAATTATTATTTATGCTTATAAATGTGGAGACTCTCCACATTTATAATCATACATAATAATTTAGAGAGGAAATAACAATGTTTAGAATGTCTGCTAAATTCAAGAACAGTCTAAGACAATTTTAATCAATAGACTAACAAAAATAAATATTAGGATATGTAAATGTTAAGAAATGTGGCCTAGAAAATAAAAATGTAGACTGAAATAAGTTAATAAGATTACCTTATAGTCTCAGGAGTAAATCAGTAGTTTTCTTACACACAATAACCAGATATGAAATAAAATCTTAAAAAGGAAAAAAAATATGCCTTTGAAAAGTTGTGGCTTCATCCTAATATGAGAAAAGCTAAAGAGAACAGTAGGTTCTCTGCACTCATCTGACCAGAGTGCACAGTCGTCAGGCAAGAGGCCCCATATGAGGCTTGAGCACCGAATAGTTTCCTTCACACCCTCTCAGATGGTGGCTGTAACCTCCCAAACACTAGTTAGGAGTAACTCCTGTGCATATGGGTGGGTTCCCAAAGTTCTAAAGTAGAATTAATATAAAACTGAACAGAGAACTCTAAGTGCTGGCGTGGATGTGGGGAAAAGGGGACTCATCCATTGTTGGTGGGAATGTCGACTGGTACAGTCTTTTTTGGAAAACAATATGGACATTCCTCCAAAGACTAGAAATTTTGCTCCCATTTGACCAAGCTATACCTCTCCTGGGTATATAGCCTGGGTAGCCAAAAACTCACATAAGAAACACCATCCCCACTTTTATGTTCATAGCAGCATTATTTACAATAACCAGAATCTGGAAACAACCAGAGTGCCTGAGAATTGATGACTGGATAAATAAACTGTTGTACATCAGTATCACTGTATCACTGTGATCACTGTCTTCCCATTGTTCATAGATTTGTTCGAGCAGGCACCAGTAACATCTCCATTTGTCCTGTCAAAGGCAAGTGTAGCCTAGGGCATCTGCTTGCTCCAGGGACAGGAAGAGCCTCAAACCATTCTTGAATGGAATGGCTCTTCCATTCCATTCATGGAATTGAGGGCCATAATTGTTACTAGTTTTGACAAATCAAATAATGGTATGTGGTACAGCTACACAATGGAATATTATTCAGCTGTTAAGAAAAATGAAGTTATGAAATTTGCCTATAAATGGCTAGACATGGAGAGGATCATGTTGAGTGAAATTTCCAGAAGGAAAAAAAGACAGATATAGAATGATTGCATTTATTTGCATGATATTTATTTGCATACTATGATATCAATATATAAAGTCAGGTGAAACGTAGATCAGGGAGGTCTTGTCAAAGGTGGAAATTACCACAAATGTGTGGGAGTCAGAGGTTAGGTAAGGCAGAGAAGGGAACAGTGTGCTAAAAATTGTTGAAAGTGCTATTACCACCTAGAACTGAGCATTAAATACAGGCAAAAAGATATACATGATAACCTCTAAGGGTAGGTATTACAATTCACAGTGTGTAGGAGAAGGAAGAGAGAAAGAGAGAGAGAGAGAGAGAGAGGAGAAAGAAAAGAAAGAAATAAAGAACCTGCCACAGAGGCAGGCTGGGGGAGGGGGAAGGGAATGGGGACATTGGTGTTGGGAAATGGGCACTGGTGGAGGGATGGGTGCTGGAAAACTGTATAGCCGAAACCCAAACTTGAACATCTTTGTAATTGTTTATCTCACGGTGGTATAATAAAATATTAAGAAAAAAATTGAACAGAACAGAAAAAAATCACACACTTCATGGTGGAACAGAAAGTGCCAGGAAGAGCCTAACAGGAAAACCCAAGCTGTAATGAAACTGCTGAAACTCAAGTGGACACTCTGACAGTTCAAATGTTGAAGGGAGATTTAAAATTTCAAATCACTTATAAAGCAGAACCCTGACATTGTGTTGGGAAATGGGCACTGGTGGAGGGATGGGTGCTGGAACACTGTATAGCCGAAACCCAAACTTGAACATCTTTGTAATTGTTTATCTCACGATGGTATAATAAAATATTAAGAAAAAATTGAACAGATTAGAAAAAAATCACACACTTCATGGTGGAACAGACTGAACAAACACAATTCTATGATCTGTGCTAGAGGCCCCAGTGTAGTCTGGGCCACCAAGACAGGAAAGACAGAGAAACAAGGAGCTGCAAGAAACAGTGGCATATTGAAGTCAGCACTCACACAGTGCCAGGAAGAGCCTGACAGGAAAACCCAAGCTATAATGAAACTGCTGAAACGCAAGTGGACACTCTGACAGTTCAAATGTTGAAGGGAGATTTAAAATTTCAAATCACTTATAAAGCAGAACCCTGACATTGTGAGATTTACCTACTGGAGATTGACCAGGCATCTCATAAGTATGTAAGCAAAAAGACCCTCTAATTTCCAGCAGAGGGAGCAGGCAGAGAAGCATTTTCAAATACCCTAGAGTGCTGTATTTTTTCCTGATGTTTTCTCCCCCCTCCCTTCATTATTTTCTTTTAATTGAACCACCATGAAGTACTTAACAAGGCTTGCCCTCAGAGAAACCATAGAGTTTGACTCAATAGAGGAAGATGTATTTCTTTCTTTTTTAAGTATTTTATTATACCACCGTGAGATATACAATTACAAAGATGTTCATATTTGGGTTTTGGTCATACAGTGTTCCAGCACCCATCCCTCCACCAGTGCCCATCTCCCACCACCAACGTCCTCAATTCCCTCTCCTCCCCAAGTCCACCTCCATGGCAGGTTCTTTATTTCTTTCCCTTTCTCTCTATCTCTTTCTCTTTTCCTTCCCTTCCAGACTGTAGATTACAGAACATACATCAAAGGGTTGGCATGTGTACCTTTTTACTTGTATTTAATGCTCAGTTCTAGGCAGGTATTAGTACTTTTGACAATTGTTAGCACTCTGTTCCATTTGGAAGATGTATTTCTAACACCAATTTAGTACTCCAGTGGACCACCCCAGCCACTTGTTCCACTTCAAGGAATAGAAATAAAAAAGAAATTCGTGTGAAGCTCGTAGTCTTGAGGCATGAGGTTCACTAGAGTGAAACTATGACATCCCAGGCTATAGAATGCCTCCCTTTCTCCCTTTACTAAAGGTTGATATACAGCAGGGTTTGTTTTAGTTTGTTTGCCAGTATATCCTGTCTGATATCAAGAAAATATTATAAAACATACTGAAAGGCAAAAAAAAAGTTAAAAAAAAACGAACAGGTAGCAGTTATGGCAAGGATTTTGGAAGTTTCAGACCTAGAATTTAAAGTCAGTAAACCAAGGACACTAATGGATAAAAACAGACAGCATTAAAGAACCGGTGGGAAATGTAAGAAAAGATAAAAAATCTTTAGAATCAAAAGGAAATGCTAGAAATGAAGTAATAAACTAGAATACGCACACTGGAAGCAAAATAAGGAGTACTTTGATGGGCTTATTAGTAGACTGAGCACAGCTGAGGAAAAAATCTTTTAGCCTGAGGACATATTATCAGAAACTTTGAAAATTGCAAAGCAAAGAACAGAGGGGAAAAGAAACCAGGAGATTGATATATAATCCAACAGTTCCTCTTGCCTAGTCCCAGGTTTCCTGCTCTCCGGCCACAGCCCTGTACACATGGTGAGAGACCTAGGTTCTGCACTTTAGTTCTTCCTCACCGTCCAAGCCTAGCCTGCACCGAGTTACTTGGGTTCAAGCCCAGCCTGTATTCTGCTCCCATGTGGCCTGAGGTGCCAGACTGTACTGATTCCTGAGCTGACGTGTGCAACCCTGCCAGACTTGAAGGTCTAAAGCAGAGAGTACTGTGGATTCCAGGGGTTTCCCACCTCCCCAGCCTGCGGCTATGGCAGGCAATTTTACTTCTCTCTCTCTCTCTCTCTCTCTCTCTCTCTCTCTCTCTCTCTCTCTCTCTGCCTCTCTCTTTCTATCTTTCTCTCTCCCTTCTCTTACACATTGTGGATTGAAATACATATATTTAGGGGTTATCATGTATATCCTTTGGCCTAATTTCAATGCTCAGGTCTATGCTGGTGTTATTATTTACCGTAATTATTAGTACACTGTTCCTTTGTCTGTAAAGCCTAACCTCTGACTCACACACATTTTTAGTAGCTTCTACCCACTGATAAGACCTTTTGATCCATGCTTTGTCTGGCTTTTGGATATTGGTATCATGCTACATTTTTTGTATCCTGCAAATAAATGCAGTCATTCTATATCTATACTTTTCCCTCTAGCTAATTTCACTAAGCATGATCCTCTCCATGTCCACACATTTATAGGCAAATTTTATAACTTTGTTTTCCCTAACAGCTGCACAATATTCCATTGTGTAGATGTACCAAAGTTAAGTCTCTATATCCGATCATCTGTTCTCAGGCACTCTGGTTGTTTCCAGATTCTGGCTGTTGAGAACAGTGCTGCTATGAACACAGAAATGAAGATGATCTTTCTTCTATGTGTTTTTGGTCTCACAGGGTAAATTCCCAGAAGTGGTATTGCTGGGTCAAATGGGAGCTCAATTTCTGGTCTTTGGAGGTATGTGCATATTGTTTTCCAAAAAGGATGTACCAGTCGACATTCCCACCAACAGTGGATGAGAGTCTCTTTCTCCCCACATCCATGCTAAGACTTGTCCTTGCTCTTTTTGATATGCACCAGTCTCTGTGGTGTGAGATGATATCTCATTGCTGTTGTGATTTGCATCTCTCTGATGTTTAATGACGATGAGCATTTTTTTCATATGTCTTTTGACCATTTGAATTTCTCCCCGTGCTGAAGTTTCTGTTCATTTCTTCTCCCCATTTTTGATGAGGTTGGCTGTTTTCTACTTGTAATGTTCTACCAGTGCCTGATATATCCTGGATATTAACCCCTTATCAGATGGGTATTGGGTGAATACTCTTTCCCATTCTGTGGACTGTCTTTGTATCTTGGTCAATGTTTGTTTTGAAGTGCAGAAGCTTTTTAGTTTCATGTAGTCCCATATGTTTATCATTGCTTCCAATTGCTTTGCTAGTGATGTTTCGTCTTTGAAGGTGCATTTAGCTTCAATGCCGTGGAGGGATGGGTGCTGGAACACTGTATGACTGAAACCCAAATATAAACACTTTTGTAATTGTATATCTCATGGTGGTATAAGTAAAAATTTTTAAAAAATAAAAATATTCCTTTGTGGTTAAATCTACTGAATTCTGTTTGAACTGAATTAAATATAGTAAACAAAGGCTATATAAAAGTTGCAAGAAAGTGACTTACTATTTAAAAATTTGTATCTATTTCACTTAAATTTGTTTTGTTTGTTTTGGGATCGTGCTCAGGATTTAGCCCCGAGTCTTCACTCCACAATCACTCCTGGCAGAACTTAAGGGTACCCATATGGTAGTACCAGGAATTGATTGCAGGACAGTTGCATATAAGCAAGTATGTTTCCCATTGCAATGTTTCTCCGGCCATATGACTTAAATTCTTCATAATAAACTGTACTTAGAAATTTGTAGATAATCTAATAGATTTTATTTGCTTTAAAAGCTTTATTCTTTATTTTGTGATGCAATGGATTAGACTCAGATGTTCAAATACACAAGGTATGTGCTCTACCACTGTACCATCAATTTATTTTATTTCCAATTAAATCTATAATTTTGTAAAGGTCCAAAGTTTTACCATACTTTTTACTTTAAGTGAACTACCAATATATTTCAAAGATCCAAACAATTGAGAACAAATTCCAGACCTAGTACCATTATCATGACAATTTTGAGCTTTAGTTTCCACTTGGCAAATGGGAGTTAAGTATGAGAACTAAATTACAGAGTCTGTGAAAAATCTAATTTCTGTAAGCCTGAAAAAGTCAAGGAAAAAAAATCAATGTATCGTTACCAAATTTCTAAAATACTATGACTCTATCAGAGATATATAATTTCAGTTATAAAAGATATAGTGATATACTATTTCCTTCTCTTAGAACATCAAGTTGGTTTTATTTATTTATTTATTTATTTATTTATTTATTTATTTATTTATTTATTTTTTTGGAGATTCTCCTCTGTCCTTTGGAAGACTTTAGTAAAGCAATTTTATTTACAAATAATCTATACCATTGGCAATTGTAATATACACATTAAAATAAAATACCACTTTTAAAAATGCTTAATATATTTTGAAATCACATTTTACATGTTTAAGTCAAATGCATGTTTTAGTTAAAAGTGGTGATTTCTTTATTCTGAGAGAACAAAAAAGAATAAACAATTTTTGAAAGAGTTTTCATACACCATAGAGTGTTAAATAGATGGCAATTGATTTCCCTTTACTTGATTGTCTTCATGTCAAGGTAAGTCTAGCCAGACTCACCTCTAACTTGCTCATTTCCCTAAGCTTTAATGAACTGATTCTTCCTAATAGAACAATTATGCCCATGTAACTAAATCAATCATTCTTGGTGAGGCATGGGCTTGCATTTACTTCTCTGATCAGGAAGGCAAGGATAATGGGCCATTAAGAACTGTGCTTTTCTGGTCACTGCAAAAAAAATCATGAGGCTTACTGGCAAAGAATGAGGTTTTAGATATGAATAAAAATCTTAAGAGGGCTTATTTATTGGAACTTGGAAGACTTCCCTTGCTCAAAACCACTAACGAAACTGAGTTGCTTATTTCACTCAGAACAATGATTTTAAGAAGGATCACACTTAGAGAATTACTGATATTGGAGCCCTTTAATGAAAAACAAGCAAAATCATTTCTGATTATAAAAGTTAACATCAAATTCATAATCTAAAGATGTGAAAGAAAATGTCTTTGTAAAAAGTAATTATTAACCTTTATCAAACACCTGAAGAAAATAGTAGCTAATCATTTATAGCAGAATTTGATTTGATTTTTGTCTTCCCAAATTAATTTATAATTTATAAAACAAAAGATTTAGAACTTCCAGTTTCACTTGAACTCAGCCATTTTCAATTAGAAAATAATATGTGACCTCACAGGTAAGATAGGAGACAGAAAACACAGAGAGAGAGAGGACACAGAGACAGACAAGAGAGATTGCAAAAATGTTTCTTTTCTATGTGAGGTTCATCTCTAAGGTCCCTTTTTTTTTGGAAATACTATAAACAGCAAACTTAAAATGGCCATACTGCAGAAATGTAAAAATAACTCACTGATTACTTATCAAAAGAAGAGGGTATATAAGAACTGATACACTTCTCCATGCAAGCACATAAAAATCAAGCCCTTTGTTCCCTAGACCAGTAAAACCCCTCAACCTATAGTCACAGCCTATATGGAGAACACTTTGTCTTTGATTACTTTTGCGATTGCTCTTGACTCCTTTGCACTCCAGTGAGACTCTGAGTAGCAGCATAGTATCTAGAAACTCTCAGACAGGATATTTATTTATTGAGGGGTAGGCTAACAGCTCCTATGGGAATAGTTGAAGGGAGATTTGCATGTCACCTGTGTATATTAAATCAGTTTTTCCAGTTTTTCAAATTGTTCTACATCTGACAAGTGACCTGAATTTGGGCAGCAGTGCCTATCATTCAAACCCTCTAGCAAAAAAAGAACAAAAAACAAATGCCCTTTGAATATCAAACACCCCCACCACTGAAAAAAAATAAATTACAAGTCATCCAAAGGTACTGCAAGGTTACATTCCATTTTCCTTTACTTCCTATATTAAAAGTGAGTTTTTCAGTAATATAGAAGATTTTCTGCCACAATTGGTGAAAAAATGTCTTTTTGATGATTCATGATTTAATCAAATTTTAATTTTGTTAGCTAATAGCTATTATTCATTAACAAGTTATTAGTATATGTAACATACTGTATCTTTGCAAGAATTCCATGTCTAAGTCATAAAATCATGATTTTAAGATGTTTTCAAAAAATATTTCTTTCCAAATATTTTTATATAATTTCATAAATATGAAGTGGCACACACGTGGTAAATATAGGTCCATAATTTTGCGAGTCAAAGCTAGATCCTATGCGCTAAGTTAGGGATTTTAGAATCCCAGCTGTTGATTCAGCTGCCAGAGCAAAATCTCCCAACTGTGGTATTCATAGTAGCTTCAAGAAAGTGCTGAGCTCACTTGCCAAGTTTGTTCCCAAAAGTGACCTGAGGTGACCCAAATTTGGTATCCAATGTGCTTACAATGTATCTGTTCCTTGAAGACCAATATTTTATCACCTTTCCACATCTTGAGCTCACTTAAACCTTGGGTCAACTCCAAAGAAACATCACACTTCTCAAGTCACATGCAGTGGAAACACTATCACTACTTTTATATTCATAGCAGCATTATTCACAATAGCCAGAATCTGGATACAACCAGAGTGTCCAAGAATCGATGACTGGATAAAGAAACTTTGGTACATTTACACAATGGAATACTAAGCAGCGGTTAGGAAAAATGAAGTTATGAAATTTTCCTATAAATGGACGGACATGGAGATAATCACGTTGAGTGAAATTTGCCAGAAGGAGAGAGGCAGCTATAGAATGACTGCATTTATTTGCATGGCATATATTTATACATATATACACATTATGATACAATATCCACAATGTCTGGTGAAATGTGGATCAGGAGGTTTTTCCAAAGGTGGAAACTACCACAAATGTGTGGGAGCAGAGGTTAGGTAAGACAGAGAAAGGAACATTGGTCCAATAATTGTCGAAAGTCTATTTCAATCCACAACATGTAAGAGAGAGAAGAGAAAAAGAGAGAGAGAAAGAGTGAGAGAGAGAAAAAAGTGGTGGAGAACCTGCCCCAGAGGCAGGCTAGGGGAGGGGGAGGTTATCAGGAACATTGGTGGTGGAAGGTGGGCACTGGTGGAGGAATGGGTGCTGGAACACTGTCTGACTTAAACCCAAACATGAACATTTTTGTAATTATTGAAAAATAAACAAATAAATAAATAAATTTAGGCAATTAAAATTATTTTGATGATGAAATAATTTTGATATGAAATCTAATAATGGGATCCAGAGAGATAGTACAGGGGGGAAGTGGTCAAGGAAGGTTCAAGGACAAGGAAGGAAGGAAGAGCCTTCCAAGGAAGGAATGGAGAGGAAGGAAGGAAGGAAGCACACCAGAAGGCACAAGAAGAGAGAGGAGGGAGGGAAGGAGAGGAGGGAGAGGAGGGAGGAAGGAGGGAGGAAGGAAGGAAGGAAGGAAGGAAGGAAGGAAGGAAGGAAGGAAGGAAGGAAGGAAGGGAGAGGAAGGGAGGGAGGAAGGAAGGAAGGAAGGAAGGAAGGAAGGAAGGAAGGAAGGAAGAAGGAAGGGGGAAGGAAGGAAGGGAAGGGAGGAAGGAAGGAAGGAAGGAAGGAAGGAAGGAAGGAAGGAAGGAAGGAAGGAAGGAAGGAAAGTAATCAAGCAAGTATCGATCAATAGAGATAATGCAAACGTTGATGTGTTAGCCTTGCAATGATGCTGACCCTAGGTGACGACTGGAACCATATGGCCCCCCAAGCACCACTAGGTCTCACTCATCAGCTTAGAACCAGAAATAACCTGTAAGCACTGAACTGTGTGGCTCCCTTCTCCCCACAAAAAATAAACTTCGTAAATGGGATAAAAACTTAAAATAAAAAATTTATATAGATTTGGATATTTAAATAAAACTTCCTAGGATGGAACTGCTTAAATAGACACACATTTAATCTACATTAAATCCTTCTCTTTCTGATAAGTTAGTAATTAATATAAATAAATATAATAGGAAAAATTTTAAAGGATGGATATAACAAAATTATATGATCATCAAACAACTGTAGAAATAAAGATTCCATGCATTGTATGAATATTTATGGAATAATTTATAAGACAAGCCTGATCAAATGAAAAATGAAATGACAGGTCTATTTTTTTCACATGATGAACATGCCTATACCTCACAAAAGCAGATACGTGAGCTAACAGATATCTTCAAAGCATCTTTACCATTAAATATTCAGTTTAATATTTTATAGGTTTGATTATTGTTGCAATTATTCTACATATGATTAAAATACTTTGCTTAGAATCTATGATAAATAACAAAAGTAAGAATAGGAGCTTTCTAGGAGGAAGTGCAATAAATTAATCGAAAAGAGAGATACATGCATTTTATGAGACAAAGTAAATATCATGTTTTATGCTGAAAAAAGCATAATGCATGAAACCATGGGTATGCCTGAAGTGTTAGACTATTAAGATAAAAATAGCTCCATTTCTTCAGCTAAGAGCAGAAGGAAACAAGGCAAAATCAATAGATCAATTGATCAATAGGACAATTAAAGGCATCTGTACCTCAGACTCTATTTTAGAACTTGTATTGGAGTTTAACTGCAAAATATCAAATCCCCTGCATGTGTCACCTGCGTGTGGAGGTCCTTCCTACCAAAAATATTATGCACATTAGCCCTTTGACTGTCCACGGTTATTACAAATTATATCACTTGAATGCTATTTATGACTCTGATTTTTGTCTGAAGAAGGGAAAGGATAGACTAGGATATAGTGGACAAGATATCTAAAAAATACAGGTATAAATATCATATTGACAAGTTGCTTTGGAAGAGGCAAAAAAAAAGTAGATTTTGTCTTAGATTCCAAACTAGGCTATAGCACAGGATTACTGAGAATTCCTCTTAGATCTGATCTGACATAGAAAGATGTCTTATGTCCTTACACAAGAATTCCACTTGGAAAGAGTTTGTAAGCTTACAAAGGAAGAATACATGTATAAATTAAATAAACTATTCAATGGGTCGAACACAGGCAGCTAGAAAAGAATGCATCAACTTTCTCATAAATTTGTTATTAAATTTTACCAAAATAGAGCCTTAAATTACTTAGAAAATGTATTTCAATAGAAAAAATTAAAATAATGCCAATCCCAAAATGTTCAAATACATCCTTCTCAATTTGCATTCAAGCAATAATCATCATCATAACTGTAGCCAGAATACATATAGCTTTAATATATGTCTTTACAACATCTACTTGTATCATATTTCGTCTTTTTCAAGATAAGTTGCTCAACTTCTCACATTATAACACTTCTGAAATCCATAAATTAAGATTCATCTTACAATCAGCAGTTTTAGGATTCATTGTTAGCTATTTACGACACAAGCATCTTTGTCTGCATATTCCTTTTCTAAGTTGCTCTTATGGCATGACTGGAAAATTGCTTCTGAAATATTTTAATCAATAAACCTTTTAAGTATCTTCTGAGAAGAAAAAAACAAAGGAATTTATTGTTTTCTAAATGCTTTTGTTGAAATATTTTAATAATGTTTAGAAGGAACCCTCATCAAAGCTTATAGGAAATCTGACATTTACCAGAAAAAATAAACATAAAGAGTAACAAAATGGTGTTTTAAGAAATGCCACATCAGTAACATATATTAATGACAATAAAATAAAAGAGAAAAATACAGACATAAACTCACAATAGAAAAGTTTCAGACATGTCAGATTTTTATAACTATAATAAGAAATTTATTCTGCTTATAATTTCCTTTATCATTTGTAAGAAATATTTCAAAATCTTACATTTTTTAAAAATAATTAAAATATACATTGGAATTTTAGGTAGTATGTTATAGCTTAATTAGCAACACTGAGGCTGAAGAGTTTTACTTGGTTTTGTCTTTGGAAACCTATAGGATGGCTCTAGGGGTGCTTCCTGGCTTGGGAGGGCGGGAGAAGATGTCTATGAGGTTCCAGAAATCAGACTCAGGACTCCTGAATGAGAAACATGTGCTCCAGCCTGTTGAACTAACTCTCTGGCCTCACAATTTTTAAAAAATGTTTCTTTTTATTTTTTAATGATATATATAGTAAATATGGTATGTTGTCAGTAGCATATTCAATTAACTTAAATATATTTTACTAAAAATATATAAAATATAAATATTAAAATTATTGAGTATATATTTAGTTGTTAGAGCAACCCTATGAAATAAATAAAATTTTACTACCTTTCAAACACTTAAAAGGTCAGAGAAAAGAAGTTCATCAGTTTGGAAAAAAAGAGAGAAAATTAATTGAAATACTCCCCTCCCTAAAATCAGAGCCCATCGACAGAAGCTGGAAAATCTGCAGTAAGTTTTATATTTGAAGAAACTATGAAAGTTTTCACTAATCTAGCACGTCAGAAGCTTGGTTCTTGTTTTGTTTTATATTGGGGTCCCACCTGGTGATGCTCATTCCTGATGCCATGCTCCAGCATGTGGGTTACCTTGTGATACCAGAGACTGAAAACAGGCCTTCCACTTGCAAGGACTGTGCTCAGCCTTTTGATCAGTGTTCCTGGTTGAAGCCAGATAGATACCTTGGTGTAATATGGTAATTGTTTTGCTCTTGACAACAAAGTCCTTTGTACTAGTGAAAAATGAATTTTAAATGTTATAAGTTTTCTCTGGAGTAAGAGAAGAAAGATCACCAACCAAAGTGATGAAAAGTACATTAAGAAGACAAAAAGTTCAGGGTTTAAAAAATTTTATATGTACTAAATTTGTATTTAATGCACAGTAGATTTAATGCCGGTCATTTTCCTTTTTGAAGGACATACTAAAATAAGTAGCATTATTGACCTGCATGAATTTCTTCTCGTTATAATTGGTAGGTATTAGTTATTACTGCCAGCACGGCAGAGCCTGGCAAGCTACCCGTGTCATATTTGACATGCCAAGTACCAGTAACAATTATAGACTTTATTCTCATGACTTGATGGAATGGTTTGGGGCTCTTTATGTTCCTGGAGTGGGCAGATGCCCTTGGGCTATCTCAACTGACAGGACATATTGAGATGTTACTGGTGCCCACTCGAGTAAATTGATGATCTACAGGAATTCAAGTAATCAAGTGATTAGTTATAACTGAAGATATCTCCATGGGCCTCATACTTTGAATAGTTTTAGGCTACTAGAAAGGATTTAGTAGCAATTTTGCCAATAGAATATTGTTAGGGTAAGCATCTGAAAAACCTTTTCGCCCAATGACGCTTTTATTAACTGAATAGAGATTTTCTGGGGCAGGCATACTTTTACCCTCTATATTCACTCTACAAATAAATCTATTCTTTAAGTTTTAGGTACTTCTCACCTAGTGAACCCACCTAGAGGCCAATTGCAAACTCTTCTAGAACAGTTTGCCCTCAACTGTGCTTTCGCCTTAGGATAAACATCCTCGATTTATTTTGGAAGGAAAGAAAGGGAGATGTTCAATGAGTCACTGTGCCTTGTGCTCCCTGGTTCGCTATCGCTTCTAAACATGTGATTCTGACCTTGAAGTTTCTAGACAAGATCTATGCTCCTGTTGGTGCCTGAAGCACAGTTTCTGTGTTTTCTTTCTCCTTCAGCCTTATCATTTGATTTCTAGTCTCAAGGAATTACTTTAACCATCTTGTCCTGAAGTTGCACTTAATTTCTGATCATAATATTGTTTTTTTGCCATTTTTCTTGAGGAGTTTCTGTCATTTTAGTGCATTGCTCAGGTGTCGGGGCACTCCGCCAGGGTCCCCGACAGTGCCGGGAAGCAAGTTCCCTTCTACCTCCGAAGCGCGAGGAACGGATGAAAACTCAGGAATCCGATGCAGTTTTAAAAGGCTTTACTTATCACAGGTTCAGGCATACAAATCAGCAAAAGGAAAAGCCCAGTGCTTAGGATTCCAGGCTAGAACCCCAGCCACGTGTAGGCCAAGATGGCGACCACCACGTGTAAAGGAGAAAAAAGCTTCCAAGGGGAATGAGCGCTCACAAGGAGAGATCCCACAAAGAAGAAGGCCCGGAGAGCGGGAACCGGCTAGTTTATATCCTTGTAACTCAGACCTTCCTCCCACTGTTATGGAAAGCAGGGAGGGTCCAATGCCCTTAGGTAATCCCCTCCCTGCACCCTCACCTAGGGCCTTTACTATGCTAAGGTTTTGAGCGAAATCTGCCTGGGAATGCCTTTGTAGGGTAGAGAAGGGGGTTTCTGAGATGGCATGTCTCTGTACCAAAGACTAATACTAATGCCAGTTAAATATTTCTCCAAGCCTTCACAAGTCTCTTCTACTTCATTGTAGTTTTATATTTTAGTTGCCCTTGAGTATATCAGGAGCCATGCTTGTTTGCTTGGAAGCAAACAGCATTTCTCTCTGGTCTAATTACTTAGGGGGTCCAGCGTAGCCAGGCTAATATGCTGGTAAGATCTAGCTAGTCCCACGATGATTGTGGTAGCATGGGAGAATATTTATACCAGCTAGTACAGCATACATGGTCGGATAAACTGCCACATTTAGACTACCCCCTTATCTACGAGTGATTTGCGGGGAGGCACTCCAGAGCAGATGCAGCGGCCCTTAGGAGTCCTGCAACACTCAGGA
>JAJIBD010027757.1:0-50968 GCA_021461705.1 Cryptotis parvus
TTTTCCCAATCACTTGCACATGTTAAAAACTACATAAGTTATGTATCTTACATAGCTTGATAGCCTGGTTCAATCTTTCAGAAAGAATAAACTAGTTAGATTAACGGGCAATGTTTTGTTTTTGATAAAATCACTGGAGTATTTTTATTCTAAGTAAGCAATAATTTTACTCTTTAGCATTTGATCATTAAAATATCACTTCATTATAAATTAATATTGTCCCCAATGATACTAGTGAAGTGATAGTATAGTAACATAAATATTAGAAATTCCTTTGCTGTTTTTCAGTGTTTGGCAATTCTAGGGTGATTATAGGTGTGGCATGGAAATTAAGAGCATGGATTCTGATAAGAGTGTGCAGGCTTTAGTCTTAAACCCTCCACTTGATGGATGTTTGACCTCAGGCAAGTTAAATATTCTGTCATAATTATCTTTATCACTAGAGCTTACAGAATTACCATATAGAATTTTTATGTGAGTCAAATTAGTTAATGTCCTATTGCCTAGAACAGTGACTGGCACACAGTAATTGTGGCTAGATTCAGCTAATTAAATAGTATATATCATGATTCTATGATCTCAGTAAGTGGTTTAAATTCAAAAGAAGATAACTCACCCTGATCAAGAGGTTTTCAACTCATTAAAAAGCATAGTGACCTATTTTTTTCTCATGACATGATTTTCAGCTTCCTATTAATCAAGAACATCGTGTCATGGTATAAAGATGATATTCTTTGATAGAAAATATACCAGCACAATAAAACTTGAATTATTCCACTCTCTCCATGTCATCTATTAAAATCATCCCATCTGCTCTCACCATGAGCTTTGTTCTATTATATTATTAGAACCTACATTTCCAATATTTCAAACGAGTGCAAAAGGGAAGAGAACAATACTGCAGTGCAAATAACTTCACATCTTCACATAACTACAAAAAATGGTTTCCTTGTCAAATTATTATGTATTTAATAACTATTTTAGCATTAATTTATATCATAGTTATCAGCAATAGCAAAAAATAAAAATGTGTTTCCTTTTCTTATATGGCTTCTATGAAACATCTTTTTTCCCTATGCAGTCAATATATTTTAGTATATATTTAATCTGAAATTTAATAATTAAAATTTTATATAACTAATGTTTCATATGAAAGTAAAATAATACATTGGCAACAAGAGTATGAATTAGAAGCAGAGAGCCAATTCCATATTAATATATTTATATGTTGAATATAAAACTTCAAAAGTCACCAAAATTTGTGTTCTGTTGATTCAAAGCTACTACTGAAATCTTTCCTCTCAATAACTAAGCGATTTATTAAAATCTCTTCACACAGACTAGAGGTAAACTACAGCAGTTAAAGTAGAGCTCTTGCCTTGCACACCAATCATGATATAAAGTAAACATATAAAACTAAAATTGTCACAAACAAAAAAATATCTAAAGAAGTGAAAGGACTGTCAACATTTAAAGAGTAGGTGGAGGAGTTCCTAAGGGAGACTAAAAAAAAAATGAAGGAAGGAAGCAGGAGGAAAACTAAGCGAGAAAATGTCAGAGAGCCCCCCAGAGGCAGAATCTCTCCAAGTAAAAAGCTAGGAAACCAGGGAAGGTGGAAAATAGAAATGCCTCCAAGTCTAAGGCAACAGGGTCCAGTAAACTACTATGATGGAAATATTCAACCTGTTAGGATCAATATAGGAGAGAAGTGTTAAATAATAAGCACTTGAAATGTGGCTAATAAGAAAAGAGAACGTTTAATTTAATGCAATTTAATCTAAATAGAGACTTGTAGTCAGGAGCTGCTTTATTCAGCAGTGGAGAAACTACAGTGATAATGGGGAAAACAGCATAGTAGTTAAAAGGATGAGTTCTGGAGTAAGAGAGATAGTATACAGGTAGGGTGCCTGTCTTGAACACTGTTGATTTGGGTTTGATCCCTGGCACCCCATGTAGCTTCATGAGGCCACCAGGAGTGATTTTTTGAACACAGAGCCATGAGCATATCCTGAGCATTGCCAGGTGTGGCCCCAAAACAATAAAAGTATGAGCTATGATGATGAAAACTTCAAGACTGAACTAGGTCTGGTAAGACTTGAAGAAAAAGAAACAGCTGAACAGTTTAGGTGGAGATATAAACTCATAGTCACTATGGAAAATTGTATGGAATTTCAAAATTTAAAAATAAACTTATTTTACCATAACTATCTATCTTCCCATGCATCATCTATTTGCTCGAGCAGACACCAGTAATATCTCCATATGTCCTGTCTCATGCTTGTAGAGCCCAAGGGCAACTTCTTGCTCCAGGAACATAAAGAGCCTCAAACCATTTTATTAGGTCATGGGAATGACCTAATATAGTATTACTGGTACTTGGCATATCAAATACGACACAGGCAGCTTGCCAGGCTTGCTGTGAGTGGCATACTTTTGTATTCACCTCTAAATACAGCATTTATTGATGAACTCGTCTGGCTTGTTGTGAGGCTCTGCTGGGGTGGCGGACCAGGGCTAGAACCCGCCATCCCTCCCGGGCGCCTCGTGAGTGTCTGGGCACAGGGAGAGCAAGTAGCAGCTCTGCCCCCATGTCCGTGAGTCTCTGGATCAGCATACCTGGGCCGGATTGAAAAAACTGCTGCAGGGGTGGGTGTCGATGATCCAGGCTGTGATAGGATCGTCTGCTGGGTGGAGTTCTGACGAGAGGGAAGTCGAATGTGGAAAATAGGGCCCTCATGGAGTGGGGGGGTGGTTGTCTGGCCTGTTGTGAGGCTCTGCTGGGGTGGCGGGCCAGGGGCTAGAACCCGCCATCCCTCACGGGTGCCTCGTGAGTGGCTGGGCACAGGGAGAGCAAGTAGCAGCTCTGCCCCCATTTAAAAATAAACTTATTTTTATGACTAAGCATCCCATGTTCATTTCAGTATTATTCATAATGGTCAAGTGATGAAAATAACCTTAGCATGTCTAATGCAGATGTAAAAGGATGAAGTACATATTACATAGACATGGTATACATATGCATTATAATATATTTAGAGAACACATGTGTATGTGTATATTATATATGTGTATATATAATGATATAATGAGAAAGAAATCTATTGGTCAAAGACATAAACTTTTTTAATATATTTTATTATATCACCATGAGACAAAAAATTACAAAAATGTTCATGTTTGGGTTTCAGCCATACAGTGTTCCAGCACCCATCCCTCCACCAGTGCCCATTTCCCACCACCAATGTCCCTGATTCCCTCCCCTCTCTCCCCTAGCCTCATGGCAGGTTCTTTATCTCTTTTCCTTCTCTCTCTCTCTCTCTCTCTCTCTCTCTCTCTCTCTCTCTCTCTCTCTCTCTCTCTTCTCTTACAATTAGTGGATTGCAATACATATACTTAGAGGTTATCAAAAAATATAAACTTTAAATATTGAATCAACAAGTTCTGGGGAGCTGATATACAGTAATGTGGTTATACTTAATAATATGCATAAAAGTTGCTAAAAGATATTAAATGTTCTCATCACAAGAAGAGTTGGTACTTAAGTAATGTAATGTGGTGTTAGTTAATGATATGTTTGTAATCACACTGCAAAGAAGAATATCAAATCAGCACTATATATCTTGAATTTACATAATTTTAAATATCAGCTGTACATAAATGAAACTAATTTTTATTAAAAACTAAAAGGAATATATTTTAAGTTATGTTCCTAGCATCACCTCAATTATACTGTTTGCCTTGAGAAAATTGTCAACATTTTAAGAACAGGTTATTCTTCTGCTAAATGAACATGTTAATAAGAACAGTATCATTAAAAGTCTTATTCAGGAGCTCAAAATGTTGAGCGTTACAGATGTGGCATCTATAAACAACACAGAAATTGGGGGGGAAAGTTGGATCTCTAAGCAACACCATAATTACTACATATAATAATACACAAATTGTATATTTCCTTCATAAAAGGCCCCATTTAAATAATCCAAAACGAAAACCTCATGAACTGGAAGGGTAATGGTCAACTCTCAAAACACAAATGTGGGGTCAAGAGGCAAACACTTGCAGGGCTAAATCCAAGCCCACTCCAAGAGACAGAAGATCAAAATATCAATCTTTTAAGTAAGTATTTTTCTAGTCACAAAAGCTAAACCTGGCTTTTGTCAGACTGATGTATCAGGCCATTTTAGTCTAATGCCAGCACACCGAGCTCCCACTGTTCCAATCAATGTCCCAATAGAATCTTTACAGTGTCATGTTGCTCTATTCATGAGGAGAAAAAATTACAGAAAAGAGTTTGTCTATTTTGGTCCTACAATGAAGACTTCCTGCAGAAAAAAATCAATAGGACACTTTTGAATAATAATAAATTTTCTACTCCAAGGTTCCTGTATGTCACTGAAGTGGTAAAGATGTCTTACAGATGTCAGGGCCTCGATTGGACACCTAGCAACCCCTAGCATCCTCAGCATGGCTGGGTATGACCCACAGAACAATTTTATTTCTTAATTTTTTGGTTTGGGAGACACACAGAAGCAGTACTAGAGGGTTGCTCCTACCTCTGTGCTTGGGGGCTATAAGCGGAACTGGCTGCCCAACTGAGTCCGGCACGCTAAGCCTCTACTCAGATCTGGGAGCTATCTATCTCTCTGGTCCCCCACAACAATTTTTAAAAATGTGTATAAAGCTTAACTCCAAGGAAAAATGAAATATACATAGTTGGGGTCAGAGCAACAGTACAGTGGATAGGGAATTTGTCTGGCAAGTGACAGACCCAGATTCATCTCTGGCACCCGAACACCACCAAGAGTGATCCCTGAGAAGAGTCAGGAGTAAGCCCTGAGCACCATTTGGTGTGCTCCCCCCCAAACAAAAGAAACAAAAAATAAAGAAATCATCCGAAAATCCCCCTTCACAGAATGGACTCTTCTGTCCTCTTCTCTCTGTTATGCATTTGGTAGAGGCAAGTTATTTATTCAGGTACTGGTCACCCAACCCACAGACAATATCAAGAGCTATTCTCTGGACTACGTAAGCCAATTGCAATGGCTACTCCTAAAATAATATTCTCTTACAGCTGCCATCTAGAGGTATGCCAGACATTCTCTGTCAGAGCTTAATTACATTTATATATTTCTTTTATAAGAGAAGATTTATGCTATTTTAGAAATTGCATAAAGTAGACCACATGGAATTATGGAAGACAATCCGCCTTGGATGAGAAGGACACGCAACACCTCTAAATATCACGTAAATCAGGCAGATGCAAAGAAAAACTCCATCTACATAAAAAGTTCCTGGTCTATTATTCAATTCCTTTATACCCTTACAATATGTAAAGAGGTGGCCTATCCCTTTCTCACTCCTTTAGATTACATAACACCTTGGATTTTCCATGATCTTACATACAGCAGCTAGAAAATTTGGGAATGAGAAAAGTACTTCCAACTAATAAGGAATGAGCTTAAAGACTTAGGTAGAAAAAATACGAGATCTAACTGCATAAGCCAACTTATCCAGCAAGTTGCAATAGAAACCGTTTCAAGTTCTCTATTCTATTTGTCCTGAATGCAAAGTGACTGACTCAGAAGAGCCTAAAGAAAGCCAGAGTAAACACTAAACTACAGGTCACTGAAAACAAAACCATCATAATCTTTATTTTCCATTTCTAATTCTTTATATGAACCATTTCCACGTGTCACTGCATTCTACATTCCTTACGAGACTGCAAAATATGGAAGAATTGTGTTACCTTTACTCCAATTTTAAATGTAAAAACAGGCAAAATCTAGAATAAAGCGAAACCAGTAACACTGATTAGACTGCAAACTGCAAATATCTCTATGGAAAATAATGTGGCCATTAAAATTATGTAAAACTTCTTAAACTGAATGCACCTTTTTATATAGCAAACAAACTAACAGGATTTTTTTTGCTAGAAAGCAATAAGACCTACTATGAATTCATCACAATGATAGCTATGATTAAACAGATATAAAAATATATGTAATTTATTTGTTGCATAAACTAAAACCACTCCCCCAAATTTATGCAATATTTCATGGTATATCTATAAAATAAAATGCTATGAAATATATCAACTGAACGTTTATGTGAGATGCATTTAAAAGTGAAATCTTAAAGCAACCAAACAATACAGGATAATTCAACATAGGACAGTTCAATTTATAATAATTCAATATAGGACAGTTCAATTTAGCTGAATAATACATATTCCAAAAGACTGAAGACTGCATATCAAAAGTTATTTTTGATGATGGTGTTAAGGAGAAATTTTATACACATTTTGATTACTTTTTGCCTTAGTTTTAATCAATAGTGAACTGTGTTTTTAATGGAAAGCATATGTGCCATAATAAAGACATGAAAATTTTAACCCACTTAATACACCTAATTCTAACTTATCTAATATGCCTAATACACTCTGGTAACTTAAACATAAGCTGTAAATGGTGGAGATTGTCCAATAAGAATAGAACACTAAACAAAAACAACATCGGCTGTACTGAAAATTTATTTCTGGCTGCACATCTAATTACAACAAATTTACTGGATTAATTTAAGGCTTCTTCATTAACCTTAACTTGTCTCCTTGGAAGATTTAAATATAGTAGGATCTTAACATATAGATCCATGAAGTTTATTGTTTTTTCCTTCTAATGAAAGAATTATGATCTTATTTTCCTCCTTTCAATGGTAAAACAACTAGCCAATATCATCAAGCATCTTATTGCACTTCTTAAAATACTGAGAATACTGAAATATGTTGTCATTACCATTTCATGTTTTTGTGTGAAATAACTGAACCCTTCACATTGTAATTTATGATTATCTCTTACAGAACTCCTAATTGTTCTCTCACCGCAATGCCTCTTCTATCCTACAGTGTTCTCTCTTTGCTTACGTTTTGTCATTTGTTAATATGGAGGGTTTTTTTTGAAGATAGCCTGTAAGCATAATTCAAAACATGAAAGAAATTAATCGCATCCCCCAAGTTTCTGAAACAAATATGTATGTTGTAAACTTGTACTGCCCTGCATATACACAGCTGATATATGCCTATTCTTTCAATTCTGAGTATCTTCCCTAATCATCTGCATCTGTAAATATTTGCTTAGCTCCTGGATGTTTGTTATATATATCTATTTACCAGGAAGAAGTGAATTCAGTTATTGTGGCATAAAGTAAATTTTTTTAAGATAATGAATTATTGATGCATCTAATTAGCCCCTCTGGTAAATGAAGGCATTCAGGAATACATTCATCCAATCAAAAAAAAAAAAAAAAAAACAAAACCTGTCAACAGTTCTGCAGGCTTGGCAACTACGAAGCCAAATAATGATAAAAATGCACTATGTCAGAGACAGGAAATTATCCTAATCAAAATGTCACTTCTGAAAATATCTTTTGAAAATGACAGAACTGTAAACAGAAATTTCCACAGTGACAATTAAACATAATTAAATGCTAGATTTCTCTTTAAGCTTCTTTCATTCTCTACAACTTAGTTTTCCAAGGCTAAACTCAATTTCTTCTTCAAGTGCATCTTGTTCCTGTCAGGGCAAATGTATCTTTTTTATTACTATTATTTATCAAGTGAATTTAAGGGCATATTAGGACATTATAAATCTCAATGACTCTGAACGTATTTTCTTGAGGCCTAAAGAGAACCTGAGAACCACCAGGTGTGGTCCCCAAACAAACAAGAAAAAATAAGAAGAATTAGCATGCAACAAGACAAGGAAAAAGGAGTTTATCCTTATAAAAGTGTGACCACAAGGAACAAAACATCACACACAACCTGACACATGTATCTCTCAGAAAATAATTTCTAAGAATGGTCTACACTAGCTTGGTATTAGTTTGTATGTGTTTCTTTTCTTTGAAAGAGAAATAAGTAACTTCAGGATCAATTCAATGTTGCAAAGAAAATTAAGGGAAGGTTCAAGTTCAAGAAGTAATGTAAAATAGAAAAAATGAGGTCTCAAGCAATGCAAACCTTGGCCAAAGAACAGTATCAACAGTTAAAATGAGAGTCCAGTGAACTGAGTACTTCAAGGTTGCTATGAATAAGGCAGATATATCTGCCTTATTCATATATACCTATAAAAAGATGGAAGACTATATTAATCATATTCATGGGGAAGGAAAAATGATCTGATCTTTTGAGTTTTCTCAGAGGTAACTTATTATTTTGTTGTGTTTTGGGATACAACTGGTGATATTCATGGCTTACTCCTGTCTCTGTGCTCAGGGAACACCCCTAATTGACTTGGGGGACTATATGGGGTTTCAGGGTTTGAACCTAAGATGGGCCTGCACAAGGCAAGCTGCACTATCTCTCTGGGCCCCAGAAAACCCGGTCATGGCCACTAGAAACTGCAAATTCTTTGATTCTCAAATATCCATGAACTACTAGTGAATCT
The DNA here is from genome assembly GCA_021461705.1 of Cryptotis parvus. Taxonomy (NCBI): domain Eukaryota; kingdom Metazoa; phylum Chordata; class Mammalia; order Eulipotyphla; family Soricidae; genus Cryptotis; species Cryptotis parvus. Next base: position 8,442 of record JAJIBD010027757.1, read on the forward strand.
GTCCATCTTGTAATCTTGCTGCAAAAGAAGTTACAGGTATTGTTGACAAATTAGTACAATGCTCAACTACAATGACTCGCCTCAAATAGATGAGTTATCTATATAAAATAGTGTAAGAATGATTGTTTTGTTCATGCAAAGCACTCTTTGAAAATTGAAGGAAGATTTTAGGAAGGCACTTGGAAATATAGAGAAAATTCATTAAAAATTTTGCTATCTCATTTTGCCTTTACATTTATAAAATGATTCTTCACTTTTTGAAAGGTATATCAAGTTTCTAGTTTTAGCTGAATGCTCAAGTCAGGCTTTATATAATGACTACATTTCAAAAATTTTAATTGCTCATAGCCATAGGCATTCTACCTTTCTATTTCTTCACTCTTAGCTTGCTATTACATATGCACTATATGTAAAATATTTAGGGATAAAAGTAATGGAAAACTCAGGAATAACTACCAAACATGATTTCCTAGTTTTCTTGGCTATAAATACCTCAGTTTGAAAGTCTTCAAGGTGGTTGGGTAAAACATCACCAAAGAACTGGTTATTTCTTTTTTTTAATATTTTATTATACCACAGTGAGATATACAATTGCAAAGATGTTCATAAGATGTTCATATTTGGGTTTCAGCCATAAAGTGTTCCGGCACCCATCCCTCCACCAGTGCCCATTTCCCACCACCAATGTCCCCGATTCCCACCTCCCCGCCACCCAGCCTGTCTCTATGGCAGGTTCTTTATCTCTTTCTCTTTCTCTCTCTTTCTCTTGTCCTTCCCTTAAACATTGTGGATTACAATACATACATTTAGGGTTGTCATGTGTATCTTTTTGCTGTATTTAATGCGCTGATCTAGGTTGGTGTTAGCATTTGGAACAGGTTATTTCTAATATATGCTTATCTATTTATACTATACTAACTTATATGGTGCATGCCAAGTAATTCCTTGATTACAACAGATATGTATAGCTTTTGCTCAGTCTTTATTATGAATTATTACTCCTAGGGCCTACTCGCTAACAAAAAATGCCATCAATTATCCTTCATGATCAGAAGATTGCTTTAATTTTGATTAACTCATTTTCTTTCTGTGTTTTGACTACATTGTCAACAGTACAAAAATAACACTAGGAAAATCAAGAAATATCTGAGTATCCCATGTAATTCGTTTCTATTGAAAATGGTATGTAGGTGAACAAGGCCACTTACTAGGTACTGGAATGTCGGGAACTCCGCCGGGTTCCCCGACAGTGTCAGGACAGAGGTTGTCTTCTACCTCCGAGGACGCCGGGAGAACAGATGAAAACTCACGAGTCGGTGCAGTTCCCAAAAATGGCTTTTAATAGTACAAAAAGCTCTTCCACAGCACTCCAATATAATGAACAAACTTTAGCTCTGGTCCGAACTTAGACCATACAAAGAGCCTAAGTCTCCCACCAAAGAGAGAGGATCTCACCCGAGCTGAGTCCTACCCAGAAGGAGCAAAAGGCCAAAGAGCAAAAAGCCAAAAGCCAAAAGCCGAAAGCTAAGAGGCCCAAAGCCAAAAGGTGAAGTGGCCTCCACGTCAGCCCCTTATATACACCAAAGTAATCCAACCAGGAGGGGCATGTCAATAAAGAACTCTAAACAGAGTACAGTGCCACACCCTATTGCAGGTATAAGCAAAGGTTTTGCCAAGGACTAATCCTGAGATTATCTCTTATGTAAAACACTGAGAGAGAGAGAGGGCTGATATAAAGTAATACATCTTAACTTCATGAGCTTCATGTAATCTAGATGGTACCCACAAGGTTCCTCTTATTATTATCTGCACCAGGGTAATTCTGAGTATCTTGTTCTCGTGTACTGAAAGGGTCACACTCGCCTGCTTAGAGCAAACTAGTATGATCCTTCCTATAGTCTTCCTATAGTCTCAGCATAGCCAGGGTGGTAGTCTCCTGGTAAATTCTAACTGTCCCACGCTGGGTGCAGTGGGTATAAAGAGGAGCTGTGCCCAATCTAGAAAACATAGAAGTCTTCATAGATGTATAAGTCAGAAGGTATTTAATCAAGGTGACTTCTGTAACTGCCACACCCTCTAGCAGTGTTTACATAGAAGAGAAGTCTCATTAGAATGAACCTTGACTTAAGTAGATTAAGCTGGTAGTGGGCAAAACAACAAAATTCCCAGGATAGCTAAACCTGTCCTCCAACACTGGAAAGAAAATATTATAACCTATAATTCATTTTCATTTCATCTCTTCAAAATTCTACTTTACATGATTCTGTTGTGTATAAAATGTAACAGTATGGTTTTACTTGTCTATAATTTATACATAAAATAAATAATAGTCCCATATTAAACATTATATGGATATAGTTATAAATCAACACATTTCTAAAGTACTAAAAATATTGTAGGAATAGCTCCTGTCAAAACTTTAACTTCCTTTATCACTGCATTGAGAAAACAAAATATCTCTCCATAGGACACACAAGTTCAGAAAAACAATATGGAAGAGTTATCAAAGAAATAACTCTGCTAACTAGTCCATATTATTAATCTTCAAAGCATACCAAGATAGGATATATTGACCCATATGTATGGCCGATCTCATGGAAGTTAAGTAACTTTCTAATGTCATCTTTCCAATCACTTGATCACTTTTGACCACTTGACATCCCATTATTCATCGATTTGCTCGAGTGGGCACCAGTAACATTTCCATTTGACCCTATCATGTGCCACTGTAGCCCAATGGCATCTGGTTGCTTCAGGAATACAAAGAACATCAAACCATTCATTCAGGGTCTTGACAAAGAAGTCTGACCATCTTGTAGGTGAGCAGCCACGTGATCTTTTATACATCCAGTGGGATCCAGACGGTAACGGCTCTAGTCCAACAGTCGTCTCCTGATCACATTACATGTCCAGCCCATCTGATTTTCGATGCCTTGGCAAAGGGAGACAGCGCCTGCTGACTCTGGAAAGCGACGGAGGTCGGAACACCAGATTCCTTCTCTCACTTGAGTGAGGCGTGATATTCCAAGCATAGCTCTTTCAATTCCTCTTTGGGAGAACGGAATAGCATTCTCATCCTGCTTTCATAGGCCCCAGGTCTCTGAGGCGTATGTTAGTGCAGGGAGAATGGTGGAGTTGAAGAGATGTGCCTGGAGCTGGAGGTTCTTTGTCTTTTTTGCTATTTCTTCAATGCTTTTAAAGGTATTCCATGCTGCTTTCTTCCTCCTCCGTAGCTCAGGTTTTAGTTCGTTCATCATGTTGATTTCTCGACCTAGGTACACATAACTGCTGCATTCAGAGATGTTTGTTCCATTGAGAGTGAATGGGGCCTCTGGAACTAGTTCATTTCTCATGAACATAGTTTTGTTCAGATTCAGCTGTAGACCTATCTTTCCACATTCTCGGTCGAAGTCAGCCAGCATTTGTGCAGCTTGGCTAATGTTTGGTGTTATTAGAACGATGTCATCAGGCAAGTGGAGGTGGTGTAGTTGCCAACCATCTATCTTCACTCCCATTCCTTCCCATTTTAATTGTCACATAATGTTCTCAAGGGTGGTGCTGAAGAGTGTTGGTGAAATGGTATCACCCTGCCAAACCCCTCTTTTGACATTGATGATCACTTCTTTTTATTAATATTAATACAAAAACAAGGGAAATTCAACACCAAGGGAAGGTAATATCTTCAAGTGATCATGTTTCCAATAAAAGAGAAATTGGTATTTCAGCAGTTTTCAACTGTAAATTTTAAGCTTTTCCCCTTTAAGGCAGAATCCTCACTTAGATGTTACCCTGGGTCCGTTATTTCAACTAAGCCCAAACCATTTACTTTTTTAAGCAAATAATAAAGATAACTACTAGCTGTTTAGCATGTAGCAGTGGGAGAAAAGACTAAAATGTGATGTCTTTTAGGGTACATGCTTTGAACGGTAAAGCTCATGTTAATAATTTAAGGGAATTAAAATATTTTCATATTTGCTTGGTGGATAACTGGATCCTCATTAGTATCTATGACTGAAAAGTTTTGACCTATAACAAATTATATCTCCTCCAAATAATTAAATTTATTCACATCAGCTGTGCCTTAGTCAGAATTGGGGAAGCACTAATTTTGCACAGGATTTCATGAGAAGCTAAGAATCCAGGACTAAGATCCCCCATTTTAGATTTGCTGTATATCTATCTAAAACACACTGAAGAGGCAAATATATATTTATAATATAGCATAGATCACTAACACAGAATTTCAGCAACATCTCACTTAGAGAATCTAGTATCAGTCTGGTTTTTTGCTGACAATAATGAGCCCTGTGTCTCTATCTTAGCTGTCTGGTAAACCAAGACTATTGACCAAAAAATAATGAATGAGAAAAAAAATTTTTAACTTAGCCATTTGTTTCTGAAAATAAAACATGTCTTCTTTTTATTTCTTAAAAAAAATGGGGGCAGTAAAAGGCCCATTAGATGGTAGATAATGATAGGGTATTAGCTATCTCTATAGATGGTTGATCAGATAGGGTATTAGCTTTGCATATGTCCAACCTGGGTTTCAGCCTCAGAATATGGTCCCTCCCATGCATACTGCCCCAGAGCAATGATCCCTGAGTGCAGAAACAGAGAAGCCCTGAGGACCACTAAGTGTATACCCTACCCCAAGAAAAGGCAATGTCCTATTAACCAGTGTAACAGGATGTGTAATTTGATAACTCCGGCTGTTTCAAAGTTTTGGGGTAAAATATCTAAGCTGAGAAGCGTAAGCATGAAGTAAGTCAACAACATGGAATTATGATGGCTAATTTTACATGTCAATCTCACTTGGCTAAGTAGGTCAAGCAGATTTGGGAGAGTGTTTCCTAGAGATCACCATTTGAACTGGTAGATGTGAGTAAAGAAGTATATAACCAAAAAATGTGAGTTAGTATTACCTAACACAGGGTTTCCTAAGGTGAGAGCTACCGCCACTGGGGATGGTAGAAAATTCAGAGGCACTGTTGTAGTTTGAGCACAATTGGGTGTACCTTCTGATTGCTTGCATAAAAAAAGTATTTTCAGGCGATTCTTACTGATGTTTTTAGTTCTGAAAAGAAGACAGACAGTAAGCCAAATAAATTTGGGAACCTCTGATCTAATACACTGAAAGCCTGAATAGAACAAACTAGTCGAATAAGGACAAATTTGTCCTCTAGCAAAATAATCAATTAACTTATCCTTAGTTCATGGATACATTTGCTTTACATTAATAAAGAAAAAGATAGACATATTAATCAAACAATGAAACCTTAAAGTTAATGAAGGAAATATCAAATATAAAAATAATCTGTGTAAACTCCAAAATTTTAATAAATTCATTATTATATTAAAGGAATGAGCACTAAAAAAACAGCTCTTAGCAAGGATATTTCTTTAACAGATGGTTATGGGAAAATTGGAAAAGCACGTGAAAAAACATAAAATTATTACTATACCACACATCATTTACAAAAATTATTCCAAAGTATATTTTTAAAAACCTCAAGAACAGACCAGAATCCACACAGTATACTGAGGAAAACACAGAAAGAATTCTCCAGGAACTAGACTGCAGGAGGTGTCTCCAGTGACTTGGTTCAAGAGGAAAAGATCACGAAGACAAAATAAACAACAGGGCTACATCAAAGTCAACCTGTTTCGCGTGGCAAAAAGGTGATCTCAGATAAAAAGCCATCCTACTGAATGGGGTGAAAATACAATAAATAATATGTCAGATTAAGAGTTTTTATCTAAGATTTATAAAGCATTCACAAAACTCAGGAACAAAAAAACAATAATTCAAAAAATGGAATGAGCAGAAAAAATGCACTTTCTCAAAAAAAAAACATGAATGGTCAGTAGGCATATGAAAAGTTGCTTGTCATCACTTACTATCATGTAAATGCAAATCAAAACAATGAAAATTCATCTCACTCCAGTGAAAATAGTTCATATTAAAACCTGGAAACAAAATACACTTGTCAGGGATATGGTGAAAAAGAAATCCTCTTTCACAATATTTGAGAATGTGCTGTGGTTCATCCTCTCTGGAAAGCAGTATAAAGAGTTCTCAAAAAAACGAGGTGAGAACTTCCATATGATCCTACAATTTCACTTGGAATCTACCCCAAAAAATACGAAACATTAGTTGCAAAGATGTATGCATCCCAATGTGCATTGCAGAGCTTAGTACAATAGCCAAGATGTGAAAATGACTCAAATGCCCAATGAGAGAAGAATGAACATAAATGGAATACTATGCAACTGTAAAAATGCAATCATTCAATTCAATGTAACATGAATGGAATCAGAGTATCATTTAAAGCAAAATAAGTCAACAGGAATACAAATATTGAAGATTTCACTCATGTGTGGCATCTATAAAATCAAAATAAGAGAATAGGCAACACAAAAAAGACAAACCCTTGTCATTATAATCACTACCTTCCCATTCATCATCAATTTGCTCAAGTGGGCACCAGTAGTAACATCTCCATAAGCCCTGTCACATGCCCTGTCACAAGAAACTCATCATTATCATACAAAACCAATTATCAAGCAAGAAGAGAGGAGAGAAGGAAGGACATAAGATGAGAATAGTGAAAACCTAGAGATAATGAGGGAAAGTCCTGGCCATTTTAATGACATAAGTGTAGTAATAGCATATATAGATAATATAAACATTAACACTCCTAAAACACTTAAATGATATTAACTAAAACTTAATTTTTTAAAAGCCTCCAGACATGCAAGAAAGAAAGCAACCAAGTAAGCAAAAACATACGCCACTTATTTTAGCTACATGTCTCCAATGCATGAATAGATTAAATGGTACAAAAACAGTTGTGGTCATTTTTACTCACATCACAATATTTATTCTACATATACAACTTATGATTCTTATATTATAAATAATAAGTCCAAATACAGTCCAAATCAGTCGGTTTATGCACAACGAATGGATTCATTGACTCATATAACTGATGACAGAATTTTTATTTCATTTTACTTTTGTGAATCATCTTTAAGCTTCCTTAAGGTCTTATATATTTTTTTCATTTGTGCAGTTCAGAAGATTGAAAATGGGGGGGCGTGACTGGCAGGGCAGACACGTGGGGAGGTGGTAGAGCCCCAGGCCCTGGCAGAAGGTAGAAACTACAGTCCCCAGAAGTCTGAGCGGAAGTGGAAGTAAACGGACATTTTGAACTCCTACCCTGGTCGGATTGTGCCTCAGGTACCTCCCTGGGGCGTGGCTGGCCTGGCTGAGACTTGGGGAGGTGGTAGAGCCCCAGGCCATGGCAGAAGATAGAAACTACAGTCCCCAGAAATCTGAGCAGAAGTGGAAGTAAAAGGACATTTTGAACTCTCACCCTGGTGTGCTTGCACATCAGATACCCTCCATAGAGGTGTGGCTGGCCTGGCAGACACATGGGAGGTGGTAGCGCCCCAGGCCCTGGCAGAAGGTACAAACTACAGTCCCCAGAAGTCTGAGGCGAACGTGGAGGTAAACTGACATTTTGAACTCTCACCCTGGTCTGCTTGCACCTCAGGTACCCTCCCTGGGGGCTTGGCTGACTAGGGGGGGCAACCGCAAACAACATATTAATACAAAACAACATATTAATACAACATATTAATACAGAACAACATATTAATACAAAAACAAGGAAATTCTACACCAAGGGAAGGATATACCTTCAAGAAAAAGAAACAGTACCCCAGAGGAATCCATCCCCAAAAACTGCAACACCATGGGGAAACAACGCAGATCCACAGTTCGAAGAACAGATGAATAAACCAACCCGAAGCCTCGAAAAGAATGCAGATGTGAAAAATCTCTCTGCCAAGGAATTCAGAGAAGAAACGGTTAGGATGCGTCAACAGCTCAAGGAAAAAATGGAGCAGATGTCCAATAAAATACAGGAAGACATAAATGAAGCAGTGGAATGGGCAGTCAATAAATTACAGGAGGAAATGAGAGCAGAAAAGAGATAGAAATATCATCACTAAAAACTCAGTAGATGAAATGAAAAAACACAGTAGGGGCTCTCAATAGTAGGATGACAGCAGCAGAAGAGAGAGAATCAGTGAGACTGAGGATGAGCTTCCAGAAAGCACTCAGGCAACTGCATAAGATGGAAAAAGACTGGAAAATGGATCAGCAGTAGAACAGAGAACATTGGGATAAATTCAGGCGGAACAACATAAGAAACATCAGAGTCCCAGAGGAAAAAAAAAGTTACCCCAAAGAAATTAAAACAGTTAAAAACATCCTGGCTGAAAAGTTCCCTGAGTTAAAGGATGAAGGCATCCAGATCCAAGAAGCCCGACGCGTACCAGCAAGAAGAGACCCCAATAGAAAGACCCCAAGAGACATCCTAGTCAAAGTAATGGATGCCTTAGACAGAGACATAATTCTTCAGGCTGCAAGATCAAAGAAGGAAATTGTATACAAAGAAGCATCCATTCGACTATCAGCAGACTTCTCAGAAGAGAGCCTCCAGCCCGAAGGCAGTGGTGGGATATAGCAAAAAAAGCTCAATGAAATTAATGCCTCAGCAAGAATTTTTTATCCGGCTAAACTCTCACTCAGATTTGAAGGACAAATACACAGCTTCTTGGATAAACAACAGCTTAGGAAATTTGTAAACTCCAACCTTAAAAAAGGACTGGAAGAGCTACTCAAAGATGAGACAAAAGCCAAAAAAGAACAACAAACCTATACAGAAAGAAGGCACAAAATCCCATGACAATAATCTCTCTCAATGTCAACGGCCTAAATGCACCAGTTAAGAGACACAAGTGGTAAAATGGATCAAAATAATTGAACCCGACATTCTGCTGCCTTCAAGAAACACACCCTAAACAATCAGGGCAAAGACAGGCTCAAAGTAAAAGACAGGCTGCTCCGAACAATCCCTCCAAAAAGACTGGTGTGGCCATACTAGTATTGGATAATATAGACTTCAACTGAAAAGGTTAGAGGGAAAAAGAAGACCATTTCTTATTAAGGGGTATGTATACCAGGAAGAAATTACACTACTAAACATATATGCACCCAATAAGAGGGCAGCAAAAATACTTAAAAAAAACTGCTAAGAGACCTAAAAGAAGACAATAACAGTAGCACAATAATAGTTGGAGACTTCAACACTACTCTATCAACAATGGACAGAACAAAAAACTGAAACTCACCAAGGAAATATTGGCCCTCAAGGAAGAAATGGAAGAAAGAGAGTTAGTTAATATATGCAGGGCTTTTCATGCCAAAAAAGCTGAAACACATTTTTATCCAGTGCACATGGAACATTCTCCAAGATAGACCACATGCTGAGCCACAAAGCACACCTCAATAAAATAAAAAAAAATAGAAATTATGTAAACTATCTTTTCAGACCGTGATGCACTGAAAATGGAAGTTAACCGTATTTAGAAACAGGGAGTCAAACCAAACACCTGGAAACTGAACAGCTCACTCCTGAGCAACCAATGGGTCATAGAAGAAATCAAACAGGAAATCCAAAGATTCTGGAGACAAATGAAAATGTAGACACCAACAATAAGAGCATGTGGGACACGGCAAAAGCCGTGTTAAGAGGAAAGTTTATAGCTCTGTAGCATTCATCAGGAAAGAAGAAAGGGCCCACATAAATAACCTGACTACACAGCTAAAGACACTGGAAAAAGATCAACAAAAGGAGCCAACCCCAGGCAGAAAAAAGGAAATAATAAAACTTAGAGAGGAAATCAATGAGTTGAAAACTAAGAAAAACGATCCGAAAGGGTAATGAAACCAAGAGCTGGTTCTTTGAAAAAATAAATAAGATTGACAAACCACTGGTAAGACTTTTAAGGACAGGGAAATGGAGAACCCAAATAAACAGAATAAGAAATTAAAAATGGTGACATCATGACAGGAACCACAGAAATCCAAAAGATCATCAAAGATTACTTTGAGAGCCTATATGCTGTGAAGCATTAGAATCTAGAAGAAATGGATAAATTCCTGAAGTCCTATAACCTCCCACGGCAGAAAAAGAAGACCTGCAATACCTGAATAAGCCTATCACCATCGAGGAAATTGAAACAGCAATTAAAAGTCTGCCCAAACACAAAAGCCCAGGTCCAGATGATTTCACTAGTGAACTCTACCAAACCTTTAAGGAGGACCTACTGCCAGTCCTTTTCAAGCTCATCCAGGAAATAGAAGAAACAGAAACACTCCCAAACAGCTTCTACGAGGCACATATCACCCTGATAACCAAAGCAGGGAAAGACAACACAAAGAAAGAAACCTACAGACCAATATCCCTGATGAACACGGATGCTAAGATCTTCAAGAAAATACTAGCAAACAGAATCCAAAGACTCATCAAGAAGATTATACATCATGACCAAGTAGGATTCATCCCGGGAATGCAAGGATGGTTCAACATTCGCAAGTCAATCAACATAATACATCATATCAATAAGAAAAAAATAAAAACCATATGATCCTATCAATAGACGCAGAGAAAGCATTTGACAAGATCCAGCACCCGTTCATAATTAAAACCCTCCAGAAAATGGGAATTGATGGAACTTTCCTCAAGATAGTTACAGCCATCTACCAAAAGCCCAAAGCGAGCATCATTCTAAATGGGGAAAAACTGAAAGCCTTCCCCTGGAATCAGGGACAAGACAAGATTGCCCATTCTCACCCTCTTTTATTCAATATAGTACTGGAATTACTTGCCATAGCAATCATAGAAGAAAAGGACATCAAGGGCATCCAGATAGGCAAGGAAGAAGTGAAGCTATCATTATTCGCAGATGAAATTATATTATGCCTAGAGAACCCGAAACTCTCTACCAAAAAACTCCTAGAAACAATAGAGTGGCAGGATACAAAATCAACACGCAAAAAGTCGGTGGCTTTCCTATATACAAATAACAAAAGGGAAGAAAGGGATATTAAGGAAACGATTCCATTAACAATTGTGACACAGAAAATCAAATATCTAGGAATCAACTTAACCAAGTGTGCAAAGGACCTGTACAAAGAAAACTACAAGACACTGCTCCGAGAGATAAACAAGGATATGAGGAAATGGAAACACATTCCCTGCTCATGGATGGGGGAGAATCAACATTGTCTAAATGGTAATACTCCCTAGAGCTCTGTACAGAGTCAATGCAGTCCCTATAAGGATAACCATGACAACCTCAAAGAAAATGACCAAACACTGCTGAAATTTGTATGGAACAATAAACCCCAAGGATAGCTAAAGCAATCCTAGGGAAAAAGAAGATGGGAGGCATCACCTTTCCCAACTTCAAACAGTACTACAAGGCAGTAGTAGTTAAAACACCGTGGTATTGGAATAAAAACAGACCTGTGGACCTATGGAATAGAATTGAGTATCCTGACACCAACCCTCAAACACATGATCATTTAATCTTTGATAAAGGTGCGAAAGAGTCCAAAATGGAGTAAGGAACGCCTCTTCAACAAGTGGTGTTGGGAAAACTGGGCAGCGCCATGTAAAAAAAATGAATTTGGACCTCTGTCCAACACCATGCACAAAATCAGAAAAAATGGATTAAAGATCTCAATATCAGACAAATCCATAAAGTACATTGAAGAAAATATAGGAACAACCCTCCACGACATTGAAGCTAAAAGCATCTTCCAAGGTGAAACATCACTAACAAAGCAACTAGAAGAAAAGATAAACATATGGGACTACATGAAGCTTAAAAGCTTCTGCACCTCAAAAAGAAACAGTGACTAAGATACAAAAGCAGTCCACAGAATGGGAAAGAATATTCACCCAATACCCATCTGATAAGGGGTTAATATCCAGGATATATCAGGCACTGGTAAAACTTTACAAGAAGAAAACAAACAACACTATCAAAAAATGGGGAGAAGATATAAACAGAAACTTCAACACAGAAGAAATTCTAATGGCAAAAAAACATCAAAAAATGCTCATCATCACTGGGGCCGGAGCTATAGCCCAGCCGGGTAGGGCGCCTGCTTTCATGCGGCCGGCTTATGCCGCCCGGGGTTCGATCCCCGGCATCCCATATGGTCCCCGAGCACCGCCAGGAGTAATTCCTGAGCGCAGAGCCAGGAGTAACCCCTGAGCATCGCCGGGTGTGACCCAAAAAGCAAAAAAAAAAAAAATGCTAATCATCACTAATCATCAGAGAGATGCAAATCAAAACAACAATGAGATATCATCTTACACCACAAAGACTGGCACATATTCAAAAGAGCAATAACAAGTGCTGGCGTAAATGTTGGGAAAAAGGGGACACTCATCCATTGTTGGTGGGAATGCTGGCTGGTACAGCCTTTCTGGAAAACAATATGGACATTCCTCCAAAGACTAGAAATTGAACTCCCATTTGACCCAGCCATACCACTCCTGGGAATCTACTCTGGGAAACCAAAAATACGCAGCGGAAACACCATCCCTACTTTTATGTTCATAGCAGCATTATTCAAAATAGCCAGAATCTGGAAACAACTAGAGTGCCCGAGAATCAATGACTGGATAAAGAAGCTTTGGTACATCTACACAATGGAATACTATGCAGCTGTTAGGAAAAATGAAGTTATGAAATTTGCCTATAAATGGATGGACATGGAGAAGATCATGTTGAGTGGAATTAGCCAGGAAGGAGAGAGACAGATACAGAATGACTGCATTTATTTGCATGACATAAATATATGTATATATTTTGATACCAATATCCAAGGTCAAGTGAAACATGTATCAGGAGGTTTTGTCAAAGATGGACATTATCACAAACGTGTGGGAATCAGATGCTAGGTAAGACAGAAAATGGAACAGTGTGCTAACAATTGTCGAAAGTACTAATACCAACCTAGAACTGAGCATTAAATACAGGCAAAAAAAGATACACATGACAACCCTTTAATGTATGTTCTGTAATCCATAGTCTGGAAGGGAAGGAAAAGAGAAAGAGAGAGAGAAAAAGGGAAAGAAATAAAGAACCTGCCATGGAGGCAGGCTGGGGATGGGGGAGGGAACCGGGGACATTGGTGGTGGGAGATGGGTACTGGTGGAGGGATGGGTGCTGGAACACTGTATGACCAAAATCCAAATATGAACATCTTGTAGTTGTATATCTCACAGTGGTATAATAAAATACTTTTTAAAAAGGAAATGTTTTAGACTGTTTTTGTAAATCAAGCAAAAATTTTATGGTACAGAAACAAAAATGTTTGCTTGATATACAAAATAATACATAAACACACACACACATATACACACATTTATTCATTCATGAAGTATGGAATAAAATTTACTGATGCATGTACTACATTTTGCATCTTAGAATATATATTAGGGAGTTTGCTTTCCTTCAATGATAAGGTTAAAAAGTAATCAATAACCTAAAATGTAGTTAACAATGTGGTTAACCACAGAAATGAATGTCATGCTCAGCAAATACTAAAGAAACTCACAATAATGGAAAATATAAGGGAAGCTAGAGATGTCCAAAATTGTTCAATTAAAGAGACAAACCATAAAATGTCACTAACAAAGGATCACTAGATAGATGAATATAGATACTAGGATATGTGACTAGAACCATCCTTTAAAAATAAAGATTCAGGGCCGGAGCGATAGTCCAGTGGGTAGGGCGTTTGCCATGCCGCGCTAGCCAGCCAGTGCCAGCCAGGGTTCGATCCCGGCATCCCATATGGTCCCCCTAGCACCGCCAGGAGTGATTCCTGAGTGCAGAGCCAGGAGAAACCCCCTGAGCATTGCTGGGTGTGACCCCCAAAAAACAAAAAAAAATATTCATTCTTCTAGTTTTACTGAGACGTCCTCCAGAATTCTCCTTTAACAGAAAAGCTACCACTGGCTAGTCAGGGTGCTCTCTGAGTGCAGACCCATCAGTAAGCCCTGAGCACTGACAGATGTGGCTCAAAAACAAACAAATCAGCAATAGTACAGTCAGTGGGGTACCTTCCTTACACACAACTGGCCAGGTTCAATCCTCAGTACCCCATATTGTCCCAGAGCCTTCCAGAAGTGATTCCTGAGCATTGAGGGTGGCTACCACAACCAGTGTCTCACTCCTCTCTGCGTAGCCCTCTGCCTCTCTCTGTCTCTCCATCTGTCTCTGTCTCAGTCTGTCCATCTCTCTCTCCTCTCTCTCTCTCTCCCTCTCCTCTCCCTCTCCCTCTCCCTCCTCTTCCCTCCTCCCTCCTCTCCTCCTCCTCTCTCTCTCTCTCTCTCTCTCTCTCTCTCTCTCTCTCTCTCTCTCTCTCTCTCCTCTACAAAGACCCAAGATCCAATACCATATTTCTTTCGAACAACCTTTAAAAACCTCTGATCACTGTATCACTGTCTTCCCGTAGATCATCGATTAGCTCGAGCGGGCACCAGTAACATCTCCATACGTCCTGTCACATGTGAGATAGCCCAAGGGCATCTGCAGCTCCAGGAACATAAAGAGCCTCAAACCATTCCATCAGGTCATGGGAATGAGGTCTATACTTGTTACTGGTATTTGGCATATCAAATACAACACGGGTAGCTTGCCAGGCTCTGCCATGTGGGTGGAATACTCTTGTAGGCACCTCAAAACTCGAGCATTTATTGATGAAAGAAAATGAATAGATAAATTAAATAAACAGAAAATTTTTGGACCATAAGACCAACTAGTAGTTATGGAAGAACAGAGAGAAGTGAGCTGGAGAGGGATGGGATTCATAAACTGGGACAAAGGGGAAGTGCATGTTGATTCACAATGTTGCATACTTAAAACTTATGTAGTATTTGATACAAGGTTAACTCAGTAAATAAATAACTTAAAAGTCCATCAGGTCCAAATTTGAAGACAGCATCCGTATTCCACCACCAATGCAGCCACTCATATTCTTTTCATTCAGAAGTTACAACTCCATCCTATGTGTTTGGCAGGCATGTCTCCAACTTCTATCATTAGCTTCAAAAGTATTCTGTGCACTCTGGAATACTGGATATAGCGCACTGCAGGACCCTCTCTCTGGGGCACTCGGGGCTCTCTCCGGCAGGTTCTCAGGCTGCTCTCCTCGGGGCATCTGTGCAGGCTCCTCTCTTCAGGGCCTCTCTCTTCTGGGCGTCTTTGTTCAGGGCAGCACCTTGCAGGTCCTCCCAGGACCTCTTTTCTCAGGGCCTCTTTTCTTAGGTCCTTTCTGCTCAGGGCTTTTCTCTTCAGGGCCTCTTTTCTCCTCGTTTCTCTATTTATCCAAGTCCCTAACTCTGTTTCCCTGTGTCACCATTTTGTCCTGTTGCCTCTGTTTCTCTGTTACTCTGTGTCCGTAATCTATTTCTTTGTTTCTCTGCTGTTTGTCCTGTTGCCCTGTGAGCTGTTTACCTGTTGCCCTGCAGCCTTAGTGCTAGCCCTCGGGCTCAGTCACAGGACTTGCAGCTCTGGAGCTGGCCCTCGGGCCTAGGTACCAGGAGCTGCTTCTCCTTCCTGGACAGCTGCTGGCTATCTGGCCCAGGCACCAGGGAGCCACTGCTTTCTCCATCCGAAGTCCAAAAAAAAACCTCTCATACTCCCAACTGATTGACTGGCTAAGAATCTATGATAAATGCCTCCTGGTTCAACTTCTTCTTCTACCAAATATGCTCCCCTCATTCCTTCACCACCCTCAAGGTGCCTATTTCAGGAACTCCAACAATCTTCTGTGTTCTAGTCTCTATTTCGGTCTGTTTCCCAAGGAATCACATGAGACATCAGAAAAAAATATATATTTCATTTAGAGAAAATGTCAGAGTTAACCTTGTATGTACTGGGTAATTTGGGCAAACTAGCTTGCCTAATACTGAATATGGAGTTTACAGCCGTGTGTGAAAGAAAGAATGAAAATGTGGCTAAGTCTATATTGGGAATGTCATCCTAATTTGAAACGCGTGCAGTAATTCATTGCTTCTAAACCTTTGCATCTTCTGTGGTCCAGAATTTGGAATACGTCTCCTTGATGTCTGGAGACAGAACTGAAAATTGCAATACCCAGTCCTGCAAGTGCTCCAAAGTTGATTAACTTTAGTTATATTTTGTCCACAATTAGCATTAGCTGAACCACTAATGGCACAAATATTACTCTTTGGAATGGTCAAATGTGTATTGGTCAAATATAAAAATCTGGGCAAGAGTGATAGTTGGGCAGGGAGGGCATTTGCCTTGCATGCAGCCGACCCAGGTTCAATCCCTGGCATCCCATATGGTCCACCAGCATCTCCAGGAGTAATTCCTGAGTGAAGAGTCAGGAGTAACCCCTGAGCATTGCTGGGTGTGGCCCAAAAAAATAAAAAAAAATGGATCGGGTAGGATAATATGACAGAGATAATGCGTTACTGCCAGTATTAAGTTAACCATGAGGAGAAGAGCAAGGGCGTAACACAAAAATCATTTCAAAAAGTTAATTGAAACAATTTTGTTTTATAATTTACCAGAAATATTGACTGAAGAAATTGGAACAGAGTGTTATTGAGGTCTAGAGAAGAATTACTAAACCAAGCCAAAACAAAGCAGCAAGAAGTGTGGAACATCTTGTGATGTTTGGACTTTAATTCTGTCATTCTGAATTTGAGCTACAAACAGGATGTTATCTGTGGAACGCCCTTTAAATAGCATTCACTCAGGAAATGGAATAGCAAAGGCACCTATGGCAAAGTTGATGACAACTTGCCTCAGCTGTCACTACTATCACTATCACTATTCTCCCGTTGATCATCAATTTGCTATAGCGGGCACCAGTAATATCTCCATATGTCCTGTCTCATGCTAGTAGAGCCTAAGAGCATCTATTCGCTCCAGGAACATAAAGAGCCTCAAACCATTATATTAGGTCATGGGAATGAACTAATATAATTGTTACTGATATTTGGCATATCAAATAAAACAGGGCAGCTTGTCAGGCTTGCCATGCAGGTGGCATACCCTTGTAGTCACCTCTAAATATAGCAGTTATAGATGAACCACACGGCCGCAAGCAGCCGCACGGAGACGGGCTGTGACAGGCTGTCACTGGGTGGAGTTCTGACGAGAGGGAAGTCTGGATGTGGAAAATGGTGGCCTGATGGAGTGGGGGGGTCATCTGGCTTATTGTACGGCTCTGCTGGGGTGGCAGGCCAGGGCTAGAACCCGCCATCCCTCCAGGGCGCCTTGTGAATGGCTGGGCACAGGGAGAGCAAGTAGCAGCTCTGCACCATGTCTGTAAGTCTCTGGTTCAGCATACCTGGGCCGGATTGAAAAAAAAAAAAAACTGCTGCAGGGTGGAACTCGATGAGACGGGCTGTGATAGGGCTGTCGCTGGGTGGAGTTCTGACGAGAGGGAAGTCTGGATGTGGAAAACGGCAGCCAGATGGAGGGGGGGGGCGTTCAGCTGGCTTGTTGTGTGGCTCTGCTGGGGTGGCGGGCCAGGGCTAGAACCCGCCATCCCTCCCGGAGCATTTGACTCCAGAGCATACCTCCAGAGCATTTGACTCCAGAGATGACATCCGCCAGAGACATCCTCCAGAGATGACATCCGCCATCCCTCCAGAACATTTGACTGCCTCAGCTGTAGAAAAATAAATGCACTTTTCCCTATAACGATACTTTTAATCACTTCCTGAGGCCACCTCGATTATTTCCTTCTTTCCTGTACCCAGTGACTGATTCCTAAATACAGTAGACAGAGTTAGGTCATTGGAGAAGAGCTTTATGAGCCAGGTAGCATGAGAAGCCCATAATTCTCAGTGGTATCACGTGCCACACAATCCCTTGCCCGGCAGCTCTTTCAAAGAAGTTTAAAAAGTACAATAATTGTCGAAAGTGCTAATACCAACCTAGAACTGAGCATTAAATAAAGGCAAAAAGATACACATGATAACCTCTAAATGTATGTATTGTAATCTCTCTTCTCCAAAGGAAGAGAGAAAGAGAGATAGAGAAACCGAAAGAGATAAAGAACCTTCCATAGAGGCAGTCTAGGGGACTGCGGAGGGAATTGGGGATATTGATGGTGAGAAATGGGCACTGGTGGAGGGATGGATGCTGGAACACTGTAAGATGTAACCCAAATATGAACATTTTGTAATTGTATATCTCACGGTGGTATAATAAAAATATTAAATTAAAAAAAAGAAATGTCAAAAAAATTAAAAAATAAAAAGTGCATGGTGTGACAGCAGGGTTGTTTTTGAACAAACTGATACAGGCCGCTAGACGGGAAGTATCCTCATTGGAATGAACTTTCCCGAAATGAATAAAATCACTGAGCCCTAAGGTTGTGGGACTCCACCTTGTGATCTCGGGAACTAAGTAAGTCCTGGTAAGATCTTTACCTGGAGCTAGTCCAGAACAGAGGAGGCTGGACCCCTTCCAAGAGAAGCTCAAGCAGGAAAAGGAGTTTCAAAGACCATCCCCTTGGCAACCACCCTAGCAACGAACTCTTACCTAGGCAGAAAGCACCACATGGGATAGCTGGGAAAAAACCTATAAATTCCAACTTGACTAAAGAAAGCACACACATATGCGGCCCAAGGTCATGTGCTGATTGTGACCATGTGTCACAGCCAAACACAGGTAATGCCAAACCACATGTACTGCCAGCACTTCCCTCCTGAGATGTGTACTGGGGCTCTATCTACCTTGGAACAAGTTTGCATTCTCTCTTGAGAGCATTACTCTCTCTTTCCCTTTCTCCCTCCATCCCCTTCCTCAAAGTCTCTGAATAAAAACGGTTTTGACTTCACTGTCTGTCTTCTCCTGAAATTCTTTTCTGAGAGAAAGACAAGGACCAGGAACATCTGGGTAAGGCCTAGGATTGGCTTCCTTTTCCAGCAAAGCGTCATTCCTCACTCCACCCTGAGTGCATGGCTCTCCAAGAAAGCAGGTGGTAGGGATCCACTCTGCTAAACAGACCAAGCATATGTCAAATGTGGCTTGACAGCTGCCTAGTGGGACTGGTGGGGCTCTGGTCCAGGCTGTTTAGGGGCTCAGTGCAGATTATCAGGCCTAGCCTTCCCATCCAGGGTGGCAGAGGTGGTTTGTTAGAAAGTGTCTGACTCTCCTCTCTGCTTCACATAAGCCACCCATAGAAGGGCCAACAAACTTCAATATAAAGTTTCCAGCATAACTATAAGGAGGGGTCCAGAAGACTACTCTCAGTGATTCTTACCTTGGTGCTAGGCCAGCACTGTTTGCCAGTATGTTCCTGATGAGGGTCGAGGGTGTGTGAATACAAAGCCAGGAATGTAACTTGAGCGCACATGACATGAGAGTGACCGTTTTGAGTCACAGCCCCCTCCCTTTGACTCGTTCCTTTAGAACATCACTCATGACACAATGTATAGTCACCTGACCCTCATTCCCACTCTACATCCTCCTTCCCTCTATTGCCACCTCTACCTGGTTCTCCCGGTTTTCTTGTCAGCCTCTACCAAAAAATTCCCATTAAGGTTAAAATTGGGAAGAACTTTGGTACTAACATGAAAATACCATATTCACATGAGCGGTAGTAGGGACCTCTAAAAAATAATCTAAACCAAGCCACTTAACAATCCTGAAATCAACTGTGCAACAATACAAAATTTAGAAAACTAGACAGCCATGGAGCAATAGTGATTAATTAACCTGGTACCTCATTTTAAAAAATTCTGCACACACTATTATTATTTTCCATAGCATTATTTTGCATCTTCCACATAATTGTAATAATATATCAAATTTAATTCATACTCTTTACATTATTATGTTTCCATAATATCCTACTGGGAGGGGAAGCTTATTTAATGCTCCTTTTAATGTCTACTAGAAGAGGAATAAGAATGAATAGCTTATTACAAAAAAATGGGCTACTGAGCATGAAGATATGTCAGACTATAAGGTCAACAAGATTGCCTTTCTCAAAGAGGTTACATTTGTTAAGGGGAGCCAAATGCTGAAAAAACAAATAGGAAAACATCAGTAATGATGCATGAAGAAGGCCAATCAGGAAGATGTTGAGATTCAGTTTCTGTGATGCCTCTCTGATAGGTATTTAGCCTGAGATCTTAATAGAAAATGCACCCACTACATGACACAGATAGAACAACTTTGAAATGCAGTAAAGAGCTCCTGATAATGCCCTGAGTATCAAACTTTGACTTTTAGATCATTTTATTGCTTCTAATTATAGGACTAATCCCAGAAGGTATTCTTTATTTTGCAAATAAGTTCTCAGGAAATTTTCCAGATTCAGCAAAGTTCTTTTTTTTATTTTGTTTTGGGGCCACACCCAATAGTACTCAAGGCTTACTCCTGGCTTTCTACTCAGGAATCACTCATGATAGATCTTGGGGGACCATATGTGGTGTCAGGAATGGATTGTGGTCCAGTCACATGAACATACCTTACCAGCTGTACTATCTCTCTGGCTCCAAATAAATACTTTTAAAGGAAAAGTGATGTGGTCACTTTCATTGTTGAACTGTCCACCAGGGGATTCTCATGTCCAATGTTTCGAATCAGCCTTCTGGAACTGTGAGTTCCCATGAATGGTCTTGGTGGATATGACGAACTCAGATAGTCTCTCATCCTGTTCGCTCCATTCTACGCCATGGGTCCCAATGTGGAGTTCTTTGGCCCATCTTCTCGGTCCTATCTTGGCATTAAAATCACCAACTATGATCTTGTAGAAGGTGTTATCTTTTTTATAGAACTGTCCATTTCCATGTAGAATTTCTCAATTTCTTCTTCCTTGTATGTGGTTGGTGCATAGACAACGAAGATAGAAACTGCTGGCAGTAGGCCACATTTCTTGAAGTATTATCATCCTATCTGGTTTGTTAGGCATAAAAATGAATCAATGTTCGTGGCCATGTTCATGTTGACAAGGACACCGATGCCACCAACACCTCTTTCATCCCATGTTTTGAGGAACAGTTCTTCTCCTGTGTCAAAAACGGTGTGATGCGATCGATGCCTCCTCGTCTCATCAGACCAATGATGTCATACTTGATCTTTTGCGCTTGCACCATCAGGTCCTCGATATATGCTTCCATTGCCAGTGTACATGCATTGAAAGTACAGACAGTCATTTTAGTCCCTCTTGCTTTTGGCAGATTACTATGGCCCTGAAATTGTTCATCCTTCTTAGTGATGCCGTATTAAGGGTTTTTTCAGGGTCAGGAAGATGAACATTTTTATTACTGGTTTTGGCATATTGAATACAAATCGGACAGCTTGCTGGGTTCTGCCATGCAGACGGTATACTCTTAGTAGCTTGCTGAGCTAAGCACTGCCAGGAGTAATTCCTGAGTGCAGAGACAGGAGTAAACCCTGAGCATCGCTGAGCTCATTGAGGTTTGTAGGGAGTTCCACATGCCACTCTTTCTCACGCTCATTGATTTACAGAAAGCCTTTGATTCTGTGGAGACTGAAGCACTCATCGAAGACCTACCCAAACATGGCGTTCAAACGCCAATACATCAAGATCCTTCCTGAGCTGTATTACAGATTCACCACAAGGATCTCACCATTCTACAAAGAAGTGATCATTAATGTCAAAAGAGGGGTTCAGCAGGGTGACACCATTTCACCAAAACTCTTCAGCGCCTCCATCGAGAACATCATGGAAATTAGAATGGGAAGGAATGGGAGGGAAGAGAGATGGTCGGCAACTACACCACCTCCACTTCGCTGATGACATCGTTCTAATTACACCAAACATTAGTCAAGCGGCACAAATGCTGGCTGACTTTGACCGAGAATTTGGAAAGATAGGTATACAGCTGAATCTTAACAAAACTATGTTCATGAAAAATGAACTAGTTTCAGAAGCCCCATTCACTCTTAATGGAACAAACATCTTTGAATGCAGCAGTTATGTATACCTAGGTCAAGAAGTCAACATGATGAACGACCTAAAACTTGAGCTACACAGGAGGAAGAGAGTGGCTTGGAATGCCATCAAAAGCATGGAAGAAATAGCTAAAAAGAAAAAGAACCTCCAGCTCTGGGCATATCTCTTCAACTTCACCGTTTTCCCTGCATTAACATACGCCTCAGAGACCTGGGCCCTACAAAAGCAGGATGAGAATGTTATTCGGGTCTCCCAAAGAGGAATCGAAAGAGCTATGCTTGGAATATCACGCCTCACTCAAGTGAAAGAAGGAATCTGGAGCTCTGACCTCTGTCACTGTTCCAGAGTCAGGGACACTGCCTCGTTTGCCAAGGCACTGAAAATCAGATGGGCTGGACATGTATGTGATTTGGAGATGACCACTGGACTAGAGCCTTTACCAACTGGATCCCACGGGATGGCAAAATATGACGTGGCTGCCCAAGATGGTTAGACTTCATCAAGACCCTGAACGAACAGTTTGAAGCTCTTCGTATTCCTGAAGCAAACAGATGCCACTGGGCTACACTGGCATGTGATAGGGTCAAATGGAAATGTTACTGGCACCCGCTAGAGCAAATCAATGATCAATGGGATCTCAAGTGATCAAGTGATCAAAGGAAAAATGAGTTTGACTATGACAATGAGTTACTTCATGATCTGTGTGACATTTTTTATTTCAGAATAAATTTAATATATTTTAAATGAACATAAATTATTAAATGGCATAACTCTCAAGGGAAAAGATAAACAAGACAGTGAGAAGGAATGAGATTACCGACATTATAATTGCTAGAATGATTCTGCCCAGCTTTATGCAACAAACGGAGCTGCTACCTTTTACACTATTCAAAATATCCATAAACACTAATCTTGAAATTATGCAGTTGTTCTCATAAAGGATGCTTTATGATGTAATGAACAAACAGCCTCTACATTACTCATTCCCCCTCTCCCAGAACTGTTTTTAGGGGTTAAGGACATATCAGAAAGCACATAGTCTACACACAAAAGACCCGGATCTTTCCCCAGTACCACTCGGTGCACTCCCCCACTTTTAAGCACTGTCAGGAGCAGAGCCCCTGCACTGAGCTGGGCATAATATCTGAGCACGGACAGATGTTCCCCCAAACCATATCAGGTGGCGATATGGAATGTGAAGGGGAAAAAAGAAAATCATGCTGCAAAGACTTACAGGAGACTTGGAGCTGTGAGAGCTGTTTCAGTTCATGGTAATCCAAGATGGCTCTCGGGGAAGATAAGATATATCCTGTATTGTTTTCCAGTATTTGTCATGTTGCCAAGTTTGACCAAAGTATAGATTTACTTTGTGACACAACAGGCAACTGATACAACGTGTCCCCCTACCCCTCTTGATGAGCGCACGTGCACACACACACACACACACACACACACACACACACACACACACTACACCATGGCACACTTTGCTTTGCCAAGTGCTGGTCTTCCTGTGTATTTGCCATATGTTTTTTTTTTCAGAGATACAAGAGCTGTATTTTTTTAAGCCAGAAATATATCTGAGTTAGTTCTCATTTTAGGGTATTAGAAAATTATCCTGGAAAAGTATCTGTACATGTGATCTGTCAGGATAGGATAAGAACAGAACAAAGGAGGTAGTAGTATCTAATACAGTGGCAGACAAAAAGTCACCAGGGCCAACTAAGTGCAAGTCACTAGTAAACACAATGAAATGCACACCGAGGCTGAGTAGGGTCCTGGACAACAGCAACAACAAAGGAGGTGATGGAGATAAAAAAAAAGTTTAAAGTGTGTTTTTTGGGGGTCACACCTGGTGATGCTCAGGGGCTACTCGTGGCTCTGCACTCAGGAATTACTCCTAGCAGTGCTCGGGGGACTATATGGGATGCCGGGGATTGAACCCAGGGCAGCTGCATGCAAGGCATTAACATGCATTAGTCCTCCCCTCTGTACTATCACTCTGGCCCTTAAACTGTGTTTAAATCGACTGCTTCATTCCACATAATCATGTCACACAACTTCCTTACTATTAAATGCAAACACACTTATGGGAGTTAAGCTGTAAGCCTTGCACAGTGGAGCGAATTAATTTATCAGGCCCTCTCTTGAAAGCAGATATTAAAATGGAGAAAATATGGCTGAAAGTGAATTAGGTAGTTAAGTACATAATTAAAAGTTATTCAGTGTACATAAAGTTAATGAGATGAGGGATCATCTGCTCTAGATCTCAAAGGAATTAATATTAATATGCTATTTACTAACTGCTTCTATCTTCACTGATTTTTTTCCGTAGAAGAAAAAATATTCAAGCAAATGCTTAACCGATATTTACTGAGTCCCACTATGCACTACACTACAGTTGTCTTATACTATATTTTATATATACTATAGATACATTTACAGGAGTTGATACTCAACAAAGCACGAGGCAAAACGTGTTTCCAACTAGTTTCAAAAACTGAAGATACCTACTTTTGGATACAAACACCTTCCACAGATTTCAGACACACCTCTAGAAGATGCATAGGTCACTCTCTCCTGCTGAATAACCATCTGCTAAGGGAAGGCACAGAGGAAGGAGAGGAAGCAGAGGCCCATCCGGAGTGACATCTGTCTGCTCTTAATGATCAGCACTGCTAGAGATATGCCTCCTCATTTTGGTATGTTTTCCCTCCTATCATTTGATGTATCTTATGTATTTTATCATTTCTTTGCAATTATCTTCCTCTATTTTTTTGGGGGAAGGGCAAGGCTTGGAGGTACCAGAGTTGGTTCCGGGGCCAAAACCTGCTCAGACCTTACTCCTGGCTCTGTGCTCAGGAATCACTTCTGGAGGGGCTCAGGGTATCACATAAGATGCCAAGGATCAAACGAGTTGACAGCTTGCAAGGCAAGCATCCTAACTACTGTACTTACTATCTCTCCAGTTCCAGGATTTCTTCATTAGACAATATAATAGTAGTGCATACTTTCCCAGTGTTCAGGTAACTGCCGTGCTTTCTTTATGCTACTGAGTTTTAGCTTTCTCCAATTGGCAGAAACATCTTATATGAGTTCTACTGAAGTCTATTTTGTCATTCAGAAGGTGGTCTACTTTGTACATATTCAGCGCCACTTCCCAGAATGTGCATTATGCTGCTACCGCATGGAGTGGCATAGGAATGTCACCTAGCTGTGTTGTCTGAAACACTGCTAAGATCTCAATAGTGCTTCTGACAATTTTTTCAATTGTCAGGAGAGAAGTTTTGAAGTTTCCAACTACAATTGCGGATTTGTCTGTATCTCTTTCTATTTCTCATTTCTGTGTTTCGATATTGTGCAATTCTGTTGCTCAGTTTGTATACACCTAGAATTACTATTTCTGATGGTCTGACCCTTGCATTATAATGGCAGTTTCTATCTCTGGTAATTTTCTACCCTCTGAAGTCTATTTTATCTGACATTATCAAAGCCATTCCTGTATTCTTTTTGATGTTTATATAAATTTTTCCATTCTTTTAAGCCTGTCTATATTTTTATTTTTGAAGTGAGTTTCCTGGAAGCACAGCATAAATGGGGATTTTATTTATTTTCTATGTTTTTGTGGTCAACAAATTTTTTAAATTTTATTATATCACCATGAGATAGACAATTACAAAACTGTTAATGATTGGGTTTCAGTCATACAGTGTTCTGGCACCCAACCCTCCACCAGTGCCCATTTCCCACCATAATGTTCCCAATTTCCCCCACCCCACGTCTACATCAGACATTTTTCTTTCTCTCCTTCTATCTCTCTCTACCTCTATCTCTCTCAATCTTTTGTGCATTGTGGTTTGCAGTTCATACACTGAGGGGTTATCATGCATATCCCTTTACCTACTTTCAATATTCAGCTCTAGTCTAGATTTACCATTTCCAACTATAGCTGACAAACTGGTCCCTCCCTCTCTCCTACCTATCTGTCCCCCACATACTTGTGGTAGATTCAACCACTGACAAGTCCTTCTGACTGGGCCAGGGTTTTCATCTTCACCAATAATCTCTTCTAGTTGGCATATATATCACTATATACAGAAACTTACTTTTATTACAAATATTGTCATATCTGGGTTAAATATAGCCATGTAATTTTTTTTATTCTTCTGATTTTTGTTGGATGGTTGTTTTTCTTTATGCTTTTTGTGGGTGTTACCTACACTTTGGGAATTTTAATTTGATATATCTATAGTTTTTTCTTTGGGGGTAGGGTGGGGAGTAGGTCATAATTCACCATAACCTAGGGCTATTGCCAGCTCTATGCTCAGGGACCATGCAGTGCAGGGATCAGAACTGGGTTATCTGATGCAAGACAAGCACCCTAAACTTTGTACTATCTCTCCAGGTGGCTCTACAGCTATGATGACACTTTTCAATACAACATTTTTAGTGGCCACTGTACACACAACTGTGTCAACATTTTATCAGATCAGGCGAATCATGAAGTCTCACCTCCAAGAATCACTTCCTTCAGCTTGCATTATAATTGCCTTGGTTCCTTCTTTACATATATTTAAAACTAAATCTGACATTGCTCTGCTTTTTGCTTTAGCCATCAAACAATGCTCTGACCCGCCTCCAGATGACACAACATAACATCAAGGGGGTGAGAGGAGTCTAGGCCTTTAACTGGGTTCCCAATGGCACTGGATTCAAAGAGCACAGGCTTGAGTGGAGTCACAAAAGTTTGAAAGTCACAATGAGATACCACATGAAAGTCACAATGAGATACCACATGAAAGTCACAATGAGATACCACATGAACAGCTGTTATTAACACAACATAGTCACTATTAATACAAAAAGAGGCAATACCAAGTTTTAATGAAAATGAAATAACTAGAACTCTCATATATTATTGGTACTAAAATAAAATGGTATACACATATTTCAAAACTAGTGGCTAATTAAAGAAGGGCGCCACTACCAAGCCTGCTGGCTGCTTTGCAGGCTGAATCAGTGAAGGATCCTTACGTCCTTGGGGGGTGTATTCTGCCTATCTTCCCAATGCTAACACTTGCTCGAATGATGCCATCTTGAGAAAACAAGGCTAGGCCATCAGAACTGAAGAGTCTGAAGCTACTTTTGCCTATAGATAAATGTTTAAGAGATTTACTGTTGCAATGGCGGGGCTCTAATCATCTGTGGCTGCCCAGGACAAGCCTTCTCTGTAAATGTCTTCGCATGTGAAAACTGCCACTCACCTATCACGTTTTACATTTTCCTTAGTCTACCCTTTCCTTAGAAACTGATGCCACCTATTTTGTGAATGCTGAAAGCAATTATAGTTTATGTCATTATTCTTATGATGTAGTTCAGTAATTACATGTCTAGCAAGCACTGGGCTGCATTGCTAATTTCAGATTTCTGGGCTTCCCATCTGATCTCCTAAAGCAGATCTTATGAGAAAACATTATTAAAGTCTCTCTCTCTCTCTCTCTCTCTCTCTCTCTCTCTCTCTCTCTCTCTCTCTCTCTCCGTGGTAGAAAATGAAACTGGTGCAACATCAGCAAGGTCCATTTTACACTAGTTTCAGCGGTTTCTACCATGCAGAGAGGCTACCAGCTAGAGTTCCAATTTTCTGAATATGTGTAATTTACTCACAAAACCTAGCGGTATCATGATTAAAATTATTGCAAAAGGATGGCTGTTAGCTGAAGAGAAATCTGTTACTTTCCAATTATTTAAACAAGTGTACACCAACCTTTAAAAGCCAACTACTCACACCTTTAGTCCAAACTAATGAGGACGCATCATGGAACACTAGGCATGCCGGCCCTCAAGCCAGTCAAATACAAAATATTGAACTGTGCTGTTTGTTTTTCAGTGAGGATGTCCCATAATTTTATGAGGCAATTTTGTCATCATTTAAAATTCATCAGTGCAGAATAAGATGGTGAGTATTTTTTAAGAGAGGGAACAAAATCAAGACGATTTATTTCCTAATTATGTAGAAAGTTTACATGTATTTCAAGCTATATTATTATCACTGGGAGAGAATACTGAGAGTTTAAAATAAGCAATTGGAAAGCACATCTATTTAAAACAATTCACCTATTTTCCAGGGTAAATTGTACCGAACATCTATAGAAGTGGATTTATGTTTATTTGGTGCAATTAATACACTATTACAGATGGTTATGATGCTTCAGTTTTATAATTTACATATTATATGCATATATATCTAGAATAATAAATAGGTATGGTTATGAGATTGCATAATCTATAATCATTAGTCTAAAAGCAATGACGAGAAACTGAATAGCTCCAACAATTTTACTTTACTTTTGTATATGGGTTTTCTTTGCTAATACTTTTGGCACACAGAAGAAATCAAGACAGCCATTGTAGGAACTTATCGCTGTACAACGAGTTCCAGTTAAAAAAAAAATTGATTTTCTTTCAAGATACCATTAACGTAATGTTGGACAAAACAACTACAAGAGATGTAGTAAAATTTTGTTTATCTGAAATGACTCCTCCATAGAGAAGAGAACTGTCCCTTGTCCTCTTCCTTTTTGTGCTGGGACATTAATGGGCATTTTCCCCCTCTCTGCAGTTCTCATTCTCTTCAGGTCTAGGAACTCTAGCTCTTCCCTCAACCACAGTAGGAAGCCTGAGAAATGTAACCCCCAAGAATAACCACAACAGGGTAGGGATCATGGGGAGCAATTGCCAACTCTCTCTCTCTCTCTCTCTCTCTCTCTCTCTCTCTCTCTCTCTCTTCTCTCCTTTTTTCTCCTCTCTTCTCTCTCCCTCTCTCCTTCTTTCTCTCCTCTCCTCTTTTTCTCCTTCCTCTCTTCTGTTTCTCTCCTCTCTCACTCTCTCCCTCTCTGGCCCTCTCTCTCTCCTCTTTCTCTCCTTTTTCTCTCTCCTCTCTCTCCCTCTCTCTCTTTTCTCTCCTCTCCTCTCTCTCCTGTTTCTCTCCTCTCTCTCACTCTCCCTCTCTCTCTTCCTCTCTCTCTCCCTCTCTCTCTCCTCTCTCTCTCTCTCTCTCTCTCTCTCTCTCCCTCCCTCTCCCCCCTCTACCTCTCTCTCTCTCCATCTGCAATACTGAACCACGATGATGGAAAGTGGTCCTGGGTGTTCCTCCCCAGGGGCCAGTTCCAGGAACCTATAGGACGCTTTGCAGGTTGAAATCACCCATTTTTCATTCCTTGCCCTACTCTTTCTTTCTTTTTTTTTTTTTTTTTTTGGGGGGTAGGTTATTTTTGCCTTCAATTCTTTGACTAGAGAAAATAGCTCAAATATACACGCCTCCTTCCTATAAATACGTGGTGCTTCTCCCCCTTCAACCCCAACCAGGTTTTGCCCATCCTCGGGATCTACCATGCAAGGGAATCTCCTTCGTCCCTAGACCAACACCAGGTGACCCATTAATTCCATTCCGCACCCCAGCACCCTATTAAAGCCGACTCCTTAAAGCAGTTCAGTTTTCTTTTAGTTAACCATGTTACTTCCCAGGGCTTGCTTTAAAACCTCCTCCTTTTGGGGTTTTATTGCTGCTCACAGTTCCGTTGCCCCCGCCCCAAATCGAAACTGATGAGAATTATAGGAAGAAAGTGTGCGCGTGCAATAATCATCTGAGTGTGCACATCCATGCGTTCGTCTCGGCCAGGGGTTCTCATGCCTGCGGCTGCGGGGAGCACGGCAGTCCGAGGGCTCAGAACTTCCCCAGCAAGCCTGGAGCCAGGCCCCTGAGTCCACCTGTGTGCGCCCAGGTAACTGATCTAAGTGCCCGCCTGGCCGCGATCCAACACGCCTGGCCGGGACGCAGCCCGAAGTAAGTGGAACCTGAGCCGTCCACTCCGTCCCTTTCCCCGGTGCCCTCCACCCACCCCGACAGGAGGACCCGCCTGCACAACACTTTACCTCAAACAGGGGACCGATCTTGTTCTTCTCCAGGTAAGCCTGGATCCGGGATTGCTGCGGAGACGCCATGGAGACCGCTGGGACCACGGAGGGTGCGGGAAGCCGGCGGCCGCCGCCTCCGCCCGAGCAGGACAAACCTGCCTTCCCCCGGCTGGGGCCGACCGCGAGCTCCGGCCCCTCGCGACCCCGGAGGGCGGACCGGGCTGGGCGGCGGGGAGCGCCCCGGGAAGCCGGGCACCGCGCCGCCAACTCCGGCAACTCGGGGCCGAGGGGAGAACTCCGCAGCGCCGACTCGCCGCGCCCGCCCGGCCAGCCGCAGCGGGAACTCCAGGCAGCGGCTCCGCGATCCTCTGGGCGGCAGCAGCCGGGATGGGGAGCCGGGGGAGCCGGCGGTGCTGCGCCTCCTAGAGCGGCGCCGGGGGGGCGCCAGCGGGAACGGCGGGGGCCGCGCGGTCCGGTCCGGGCCAACGTGCGTGCGTGGCGGGTGTGTGCGTGCGCGGGGCTGCGCGTGAGGCCCTCGCCCAGGTGACGGGAACAACAGCCCCGGCTGCTCCCAGAGGCCGCGCTCGGCCCGTGCGCCGCTCCCTAGCGACCGCCTCGCTCTAAAAGCCAATAATAAAGGTGCTTCTTTGAAAGTGCGCGTGAATCTGGTGCTTGTTGGCCGCTCCTCGGCAGCTGCTGATGCTCCTTCTGGAGAGGGTCGTCTGCGCGACCCTCTTCTGACCCACACGATCGGGCGCTGAGAACCCCAGGGACAGAGGGGTGAGATGGTGCGTGGTGGGTCTGAAGGTTTTGCCGCGAAAATGAAGTCGCTCTCGGCAAGCTAAATGAATAAATAAATGAAAACCAGGTGATTCTGAAGGTGTGCTTTCTTTTGGACATAACCCTAAACCCAGATATAGAGGGGGAGCTGGAAGAGGTGGTCTGAGAGTAACTTAAGAGCAGGGGTCTTGAGTCCCTCTAAACAGAAGCGAAATATATGTGTGCGTCGAAGCCACTAGAGTCAACACTACCTTAAGCACCTGAGATGCAAACTATTCAATTAAACTTAAAATTGTGACTACCTAGGAGTTAGGCTGTGGGCAATGGGGAGGGGAGAACCTGGGTAAGCAGTGGAGGGGAGGTGGTCACAGGATGGTGGGTTGGTTGGAGGCGGGAACATTGTGCACCTGAAACCCCATTGTAAACAGCTATAAAAACCATGCTATTTAATTAAGAAGGAGAAGAGGGCTGGGAGGAAAAGGAATGTAAGAAAGGAATGATGGAAAGGAAAACAATAGAATACCCAGTATGGCCTGGAGCAGCTCCCCAGTTGAAAACCCGGTTTAAAAACCTTACCTTGTGCAGACACACTAAGACTAGTGGGCAGCCCCTGGGTTTTGAATACAAGAAAAGACAAGGCAAGCAGCCTCCTGCCCAAGCTTCCCTTTCTAGTCTAAGCATTGATTAATCTCTGTATGTGGCAATACTTCTCAGATGCTAGCTATTCTTCTGATGGTTCTTGTACATCCTTCATGGACTCCAATTTTCCAAATATTTTTTTTTTATTTTGCAGGAATTTGCAAAATCAAAGTAGAAGTAGAATGCTTCTACTTTGTAACCCATCAACATAATTTATATCATGTTGTAAATGCATGCATCTTATGACAGATAAGATTCAAAAATAACCTTTTTTGAATTCAAGAAATAAACTTAATGTTTGTTTAAGACCTAGTCAAAGGCCATTTTCTTCACAAAACCTTTTTTCTTCTCAAGCATGACTTCATTATCTCAATAAATATTTATTGCGCTTGCTCCATTGGTAGACATTACATTAGCCCCAAAGATTCAAAGGTGAAAAGCATTTTCTTTGTTTTCAGAGAGCCAGTCATGTTGAGGAAATTACAAAAGGAATGTCTTGTGCTGATATAAAATATTAAAAAAATGTGAGTATGGAAATGAAAAATTAGCCATGTTACAATTTTCAAGGACCATTTAATAAAGGAGATAGTTTTGAGAAAAGTTTTAGAGCATAAGTGAAAATTTTAAGTTTCAAGGACGGAGCATCTCAAATTGGGTCTAAATGTTTCAGACTTTGACCTAACAAAGAGCTTGTGCAAAGGCACAGAGGCAAACTAGTCCTTGGAGGAACGATATATGTGGAGGAAGGTTAACATATGAGGTTAAAGTCAGTAGAATTTAACACACAAAAATTTGTAATGTCTTTTTATAAAATAAACTGACTTGGGAATTTTGAGCAGAGAAGTTAATACATATACCATATACATTTTTTCTTTTTTTTTTACCATATACATTTTGAAAATGCTTCTGTTCCAGAGGAAACTAGAATGATGTGGAGCTAGAAACAACAATTTGGTTTATAGAATCCATTAACAAATCGTGATGCACAGGCTTAGGACTGGAGATGTGAGAATCGAGAGGAGATGGATTCAAGAAATATTTAAAGAATTATTTGTTGATGATTTACATCTAGGATAAGGCTGGAAGAGGAAATTACGAATGACTTTCTGATTTCTGCAATGAAACTAAGATTTTATAATGAGTCCAAAACCCAGTAAGTAATTGAGGATGATATTTTGACTCAGGTTTTTCTAATTCCAAAACTGAAGCTATTTCTTAAATACCCTGTATTCTGAAAAATAACCTAGAATCTAGTTTGGTTCTAAGGGCGGATGTCTCACTACCTGGAATATTGTAGGCACTGAATAAATAGCAGTTAAGTAACTATACATTAAAAAGTTTCAACGGGGCTGGAGAGATAGTACAGCAGACAGGGCACTTGCCTTCCTCTCACCTGACCAGGTTCAATTCTCTATATGGTCCCAAGAGCCCCTCCAGGAGTGATCCCTGTGTGCAGCAACAGGAGACAGGCCTGAGCATAGCTATATGTATCCCCATAAAAACTATATTCAATTTAAATAGATTGATGCCATTTAGTTATGTTCTTTTAAGCTAACCATTGAAACTAACCCATGCCAATCAGTTCTATTCTGTTCCATATAGTAAGTATATGTTGATCCCTCTTTTAAATTGCAAAACCGGGGCTGGAGCGATAGCCCAGCGGGTAGGGCGTCTGCCTTTGAGCCGGCCTGTGCCCGCCTGGGTTCGATCCCGGCATCCCATATGGTCCCCGAGCACCACCAGGAGTAATTCCTGAGTGCAGAGCCAGGAGTAACCCCTGAGCATCGCTGGGTGTAACTCAAAAAGCAAAAAAAAAAAAAAAATATATTGCAAAACCTCTAAACTCCTGAACTATATCTTAATACTTCTCTTATACTTCACAAAGAACAATATAGCATATTTCTATACCATAGGGTCTTCATAAAACAAGTCCATAATTAATATCTTAAATATGAAGATTTTAGGAATTTGTCTACGTGAGTCCCTTTTAAGATTGGCTGAAAAGTAACCAATGTCTTGGATAACTTTCTTCTGTACATACAACAGTATTGTGTGATCCTTAAGTTTTTGTCTTGAGTATAGAAAAAAAAAAGTCTATCTTCAGTGAAACTGTTTTGAGCTCTCTGTGTTATAGAAGTGCCTGTCAGCATAATTTACAAATATACCGAATCCAATTTATAGAATGTCTAAAGTCCTTGCCTAACTCCAGTTGTAAAATACCTTATACGGCTGCTTAAATAACTTTCAACAAGAGAAAAAGGAACAATGGTGAAGAGCAGTTGACCTACTCAGCAAGTATTAGCAATGTTTCTGTTGAAATCAACATACAAATGAAATAAGAAAATTTCTATACAGATTCCTTGAATGTAGGTCACACTATTTCATGATTTTTCCTTTTTATATGCCTTTCACCTTGCCACTTTACAACAAACTTGGATAGTTATCTTCTCAAAAACCTCAGTGGACTGTCCAAGATTCTGAATTTGGAGTTTTATGGTGGATAGGCTGAAAGAATTCAAACAGAGAAGTAGTGCCATGGAGGAATTCTGAGGGGCCGGAGTGATAGCACAGTGGGTAGGTGTCGGGGCGCTCCGCCGGGGTCCCCGACAGTGCCGGGAAGCGAAGTTCCCTTCTACCTCCGGCCGGGCGAGGAATGGATGAACACTCAGGGATCCGATGAGGTTTTAAAAGACTTTACTTATCACAGGTTCAGGCATACAAATCAGCAAAAGGAAAAACCCGATGCTTAGGATTCCAGGCTAGAACCCCAGCCACGTGTAGGCCAAGATGGCGACCACCACGTGTATAACTTCCAAGGGGAAAAACCGCTTACAAGGCGAGATTCCACCGGGAAGAAGAAGCCCGGGAGAGCGGGAACCGGCAAGTTTATACCCCCCGCAACTCAGACCTTCCTCCCATTGTTATGGAAAGCAGGGAGGGTCCAATGCCCTCAGGTAACCCCCTCCCTGCATCTCACCTAGGGCCTTTACTGTGCTAATGTTTTGAGCCGGGAAGGGAAGGCCTTTGAAATGTAGAGAAGGGGGTTTCTGAGATGGCATGTCACTGTACCAAAGATCAACACCAATGCCAGTTAAATATTTCTCCAAGCCTTCACAAGTCTCCTCTACTTCATTGTAGTTTTATATTTTATCAGGGAGCCATGCTTGTTTGTTTGGAAGCAAACAGCATTTCTCTCTGGTCTAATTACTTAGGTGTCCTTACGTGGCCAGGCTAATATGCTGGTAAGATCTAGCTAGTCCCACGATGATTGTGATAGCATGGGAGAATATTTATACCAGCTAGTACAGCATACATGGTCGGATAAACTGCCACATTTAGACTACCCCCTTATCTACGGAGTGATCTGCGGGAGGCAATCCAGAGCAGATGCAGCGGCCCTTAGGAGTCCTGCAACAACTCCCCTGATTAGTTTACTAATAAAAATTGAAAAGGTAAGAAATATTTAGTAATGTACAGAAAATTAAGATAAGAAAAAACAATTCCAATTGCAAAATGATAATACATGTTACTTTAGGATCCTAACTTGTTTTTGGACCCAAAGCAAAGTTCAAGATAAAGTGTTTTTAGCTGTCTGATTATAACGGACTATAGTTTGCACTGTCCATAATTTGTGAGAGTCAATTTGCTATATTTTATGTAAAGTCGGGTGTCTGGAACAAAGTCTGTGGGGCTACTTCTGGAACAGCAATAGCGGTGATCATATGAGTATGAGTCTTTGGAGAGCAGCGATCAGGAACTCGTTGAATTGTCAGGAACACTGGATTGGGTCTCAGGAACACTGGAACAAGTATCTCGAATTCTGGAACAGGAGTCTTGAGTGCTGGAACAGGTGTCCGGAACATCGGTGTGATATCTTGAACTCTGGAACAGGAGTCTTGAGCGCTGGAGCAGGTGTCTGGAACATCGGGTGTGGGCGCCTTGCAGGGCTTCTTCAGCAAGGGAACATTGGCACCGGTAACTGTACCTGTAGCTTAGGCGAGACAAAAACACTTTTCGAGGTTAATCACAAGTAGGGATTTTAAGGCTTTGTAGGGATCCAAGTTTGGGATGGAGAGAAGAATATAAAGAAGCTCCAACATGGGTGGAGCAGGGAAATAAGTATGAGAATTGATGATTTTAAAATTGATAAATCTAGTGGATCAGCAGTGGAGTTGATGAATGTAATAGAGGTTTGTAGTGGTCAGAAATTGAGAAGGTAGTAGTTGAGACATAACATAGACACAACATTAATCACAAACATAATGGTGGCCACCACATGCACACACACGCACACATACATTTGATCGATCAATATCTTACAGCTGTATATGTGACCCATTTAGGGTGATAAATGGTAACGAGTCAAGCGCTTCATAAATATAAAGCCGGCAAATGATGGTGAGAAAGTGTCTTTTCCTGTGAATAGAGCATTGGGAAAAATTAGTTTTGCAAATTATTAAATTTTTAGCGAGCACTGTTTTAGGAGTCTCGGAGTATTGAGCACTGTAGCGCAGGTTTACTGGATTCGAATATCTCATCCTGTGAACAGAATCATTAGAAAAACAATTTTTCATTGATTTAGCAAACATTTTTGTAATGAGCACTGTGATCAGAGTCCACCCATTTTTCCACCCCCTTTTTTTTTGTAAGAAAGAAAATATTTAGGCTGTAAGGCAAGATATTAGACATGAACCATGATCACAGACTGCAAAACAAGATCATTATTAAAAGGAACCAATCCAGGAAGTTTAAACAGCAACTTGCAATTTAAAATTTAAGACTTTATATTGAAAGAATTAGTTGTTTTCTGATTCTTGGAGAATTCTAGTCTTAACAAGTCGCAGAGGGACCCAGAGTTTCTTGGCAGCGTTATCGCCTGTAGAAATGAAAGCATAGCCTCTTCCCGAATGAGGAGGTGACCTGCAATCCATTTATCATCAATTTTCACCCAGATAGGTGAATTGACTGTTTTTTGAGTTTGCATATCTTCTTGAAAGTGACGTTCAGCCGCGGTATAGGGATCTCCTTGAGGTATATTTAAGAAGTTTAAGGTGAATAATGTTAAAGATAAAGAATCCATTGGAGGCATGCTTGTTTTTCGTTGCTTTAATAGCTGAGTTTTAAGCGCTCTGTGGGCACGCTCAACTATTCCTTGTCCTTGTGGATTATATGGAATTCCTGTAATATGTTTGATCTGCCATTCCTCGCAAAAAGGATTTGAAGGTTTTGCTGGTGTAAGCAGGACCATTATCTGTTTTTATGGTATGGGGAATACCCATGACGGAGAAGCACTGGAGTAAAAATGAACAAACAGATTTAGCTCTTTCAGACGCCATAGGAACAGCCCATATGAACCGGGAATATGTATCGATGACCACATGAAGGAAAGGTTTGTTGGGAAATAAGTTAGTATGAGTTATATCCATCTGCCACAATTGGTTTGTCTGTAAACCTCGAGGATTTGCTCCTGCTACATGAGATGTACAATGTAAAGGAGCACAGACAGGACAGTTGCGGACAATTTGTCTAGCTTGTCTCCATGGGATGCCATGGTGTACATGAAGGCGGCGGGCATTTGTATGTAGAGTCTGGTGCTCTTCCTCAGCTGATTTAAATACTGGTGCTGCCAAGAGATCTGCTGCTTCGCTTCCTCGAACCATTGGCCCGGGAGTCGGCTGTGAGAACGGATGTGGGAGATGTATATAGGGAATGTTCTATTTCGGAGGAGATCTTGTAGTTTATGGAGCAGCTCCTGAATTATAGGATTATGGGCATTTAAAGAAGCAGTGACAATTCCAGGAAATAAACCAACTACATATGCAGAATCACTCACCACATTACATGGGCCAGATACATGGGATAGTAAATGTATCAGGGTGGCGAGTTCCACTTGTTGGGCAGATTTATAATTTGTATGCACAGTAGTGGTCAACGAAGGACCTGTAATTCCACCCCTTCCTGATGAGGAGCCATCAATATAATACACTGGAGCATCAGGAATGGGAGAGGAGCGGACAATGGTGGAAATTATAAAAGGTGTCCTTTTCAGAAATTCCCAGGTTTTTCCAGCTGGGTAATGATAAGATATTTCTCCTGAAAAATCTGCTAAAGCTCTCTGAAGGATTTCACTGAGTGGTAAAACAGCTTCAATTTCTTTTTTAGGGTCAGGTAGTACAATTACATGGGGATCATGTCCAAGTAATACTTGGGTTCTTGATCTTCCCTTAATTATAAGGTTAGCTATCATCTCAAGGTAAGGTGTAGCAGTACGATTCTGCTTGTTATGTAAGTAAACCCATTCTAACGGTCCAGATAATTGGGCTATAGCAGCAGTTGGAGACTCGGGAGTGTTGAAGACCAAGAACCATACCTTTTCTCCGGGATTAAATCTGGAGAGGTAAGATTTTTGAAGCCGATTCATGAAAAAAATCTAATTCCTTCTGAGCTTTAGGAGTTAGCTGCCTTGGGCTATTTAAAGCAGGATCACCTTCAAGGGTGTGGAACAGGTTACTGAGCTCACAGTTAGGAATACCAAGGGAGGGGCGCACCCAGTTGATATCCCCCAGCAGTTTTTGAAAATCATTCAAGGTTTTGAGCCTTTTCTGACTAATGGAGATCTTTTGAGGACGTACTGTAGTGCGGTCAAGAGCATAGCCCAAATATTCATATGGAGGCTGCATCTGGATTTTCTCCGGAGCTACTTGTAAGCCAGCCTCTGGTAAAACTGTCATTACATCATTATATAAATTCTGGAGATCTCTGGAATTATCACAAGCTAGCAGGATATCATCCATGTAGTGGATGATGTATGCACCAGGAAATTTAGCACCGAATGGGTCGCAAAACCTCATCAACAAAGTGTTGACACATCGTAGGTGAATTAGTCATTCCTTGGGGGCAATACTGTCCACTGAAACCTACGTAAAGGACCTTTATGATTAATGGAAGGGACTGAAAATGCAAACCTTTTCCGATCATCTGGGTGGATAGGTATGCTGTAAAAGCAGTCTTTTAAATCTATGATAATTAGCGGCCAATCCTTAGGAATAGCTGCTGGAGAGGGGAGCCCAGGTTGTAGGGCTCCCATGGGGACCATAGTAGAATTTACATTCCTTAAGTCAATCAGCAAACGCCATTTGCCTGATTTTTTTCTGTATTACAAAAACAGGAGAATTCCATTCTGAAAACGCTTCCTCAATATGTCCTAATTTCAGCTGTTCTTCCACTAGATTTGTTAGCGCCTCTAACTTTTTTGGTATTGAGGGGCCACTGTGGTGTCCATATAGGTTTGTCAGACTTCCACTGAATACGGATAGGTAGTGGGCGCTTAACCACAGCGGCCCCACTTAAAAAAGGGTTACTCCCGGTGTTAGGCTTATTATGGAGAGCTGGAATTGGTGCTCGACGGGGAATTGGACGAGGTATGTGGATTACTGCCCCCCCACTGCTCCAGCATGTCTCGACCCCATAAAGTTAAAGGCATAGGGGCTATATAAGGCTGGACCATGGCTACATTCCCTTCAGGGCCAATACACGGCAGCCACCTGGCACTCTGTCGGAGAAGAGAGGAGGAGATATTGCCTACCCCGCCCAGGCTATGGGGCACTTTCTTTAGGGCCCAGTTAGAGGGCCAATACTTGGTGGAGATTATGGATATGTCTGCCCCTGTATCCAACATGCCTTTGAATTTCCTTTTATAAATTTCGATGGGTATAACCGGCCGCTTGGCCTGAGAAATTCTGGCAGTGTACCCAACTAGATAGTTAGCAGGTGGCTGGTGGGCTTGGTTCTGTGTGGCTGCATAACCAACAATGAAGTTGGCAGAATGGTTGGTACTGTTTAAGCCACCAGCTGTAGGGGTGTTCGGACTGACTACACGGATCCTCAAAAAATAATAATAGTTTAGCAAGTGGTTCCCCTTTTTAAAAAGTCCATTTGGTTGGCACAGATATTGACAGTATTATCTCTCCATGAGATTCAGGATCCAGAAGTCCGAAATGCACCATAATTCCCCTTTAAATTTCAGCCAATCGCTCCCCTGAATTAAACCCATACTACCTGGGGAGCAGGTCCTTTTTATCCCTGTTTTTAGCATGTAGGGGTCTTGACTTGGGTATATTGTGACAGTCTTAGGGCAGAGAATGTCGAGACTGCCACTGCCTGATGGGGTAGGCCAGAGAGCATTTATTGACTGTAATTCTGTGGATTCTGATTCGGAGGATACTGGGCAGGTGGAATGAAGGAGAGTGCCCCTGGATTCAGCTGGGCCTGGGGGCTGGCCCCCACCCAGTTTCCCGCATTAGGGGAGGAATAGATGTTATTTGAGCCTGCATGGAGCTTGTGGAACCTGGGAGGGGGTCCATGTAACATTTCCTATAAAGGGATTATTAGAATGTTGCCCTGTATTGATAGTTTTAGAAGATGGGCAATCTCTACGGGTGTGTCCCTTCTTTCCGCAGCTAAAGCAGGTTATCTGTCCAGATGAAGCCTGAGGCTGACTTCGCCTCCAAGACCGACAGTCTCTGGCCCAATGTTTTCCTTTTTCTGCACCTTTGGGCATGGTCCAGGTGGGGCCCTTCGAGGGGTGGAGCTGCGATTATTAGAATAGTTTCTCCGATTATTGTTTATCCTTTGAAGTTTATTGTTTCTCCCCTAGAGCTGTCTGACATTTCATCCCTCTCCTGATCCTCCTGCTGTATGGGATAAGCCTCTATATCATCCTGTGTTTTATGGGAGGTTAAACCGACATTTCTACAGGCCTTTAGATACCCCATGAGGTCATCCTTTTCCTTAATACCATATAGTAATGCTCGACATTTTTGATTAGCATTCTCATATGCTAAGTTTCGCTTTTAGGATTTCTTGAGTGGTTGGGTCTTGAACCTGTCTTTGGATTGTTTCACATAATCTCCCAACAAAATCAAAGTATGGTTCATCACGACCCTGGTAAATTTTCGTATAGCTACCTAGAAATTCTGGGTCGGAACCTACTCTTTCCCACGCTTTTAATGCTGTCTCCCGAACAAATTTTAAAATAGGTTCAGGTAATGTCGCTTGTTTTGCTTTCTTTTTCCATTCACCTTCACCTTTTAGCATGGCAAAAGTTATAGTATGGCCTGATTCCTTTTCTCTTAAAGTGTCAATATTCTGGTTAACCCCATCTGCATACCACATATGCCATTGCATGTACTGTGATTTGTTTAGACAAGTATCGGCTACCGCTTCAAAGTCTCCCCAATACCCACTGATCATTTTCGCCTCCAATCAGCTAAATATTTTAAAGTATAAGGACTTGATATTCCAAACCTGTCGCAAGCCTTCCTAAACGGGGTTATTGCCTCAATTTTTAAGTCTTCATGAATCGGTTTTACTTTATCTTTAGATTGGTCATGAGAAAGATTGCTGCGCTTTGCTCTTTGACTCGAGCTAATTTGTTCCTCCCCTTCTTCCTCATCAGAGCTTGTAGTATCTGGCAGAGGAACATCTACCCCATTGAGGGTATTAACTCTGGAGAGATTTTCAGCTTGGGAATTTGCCTCCTCTGGGTTTTCCTGTTCCTCCCTCTAAGTTATCAGCCACATTAGAATTCTTTTTTAGATTTTTTTTGCTGGGAATGTATACACCTTTTTCAAGTCTACAGTTTTGGGGGCGTGTTTGTGAACGGCTTTTAGTTGGTTCACGCCTCAGTATTGGGTATGCGCTTAGGTCCTGATTGATAAGTTATGAAATCAGAAATCTCCCTGCGTAACACATCCATTTCTTGGTTTAAGTTTTCAAGTTTCCTATATGTTTCTTCCTTTTGTTCTTTCAATCTTATGTGTAACTTCCAAACCTCCTCTTTCTGTCCATCTATTCTATCTCTCTGTCTGTCAATTTCTTCCTCTAAGATAATGCTGATTTTATCGATATCCTTCTTCTGCTCTTCAAACTTTACTTCAAATTTTAAATCCTGTTTAATAATTTTACTTTCCTGTTCTTCTAATTTTTCTTTGAATTTTAAATCCTGTTCTTCTAATTTTTCCTTGAATTTTAAATCCTGTTCTTCTAATTTTTCCTCAAATTTTAAAATCTGGTTAATAATTTTACTTTCCTGTTCTTCTAATTTCTTTTCAAATTTTAAACTCTGTTTAATAATTCTGTCCTCAAGCTTTAAGACCAGTCTACCTGTAGCTTTATGATCCTCACTTATTTCTTCAATCGCTGAGTAAATCTCGCCCCTTAAGATTGCATTCAATTTATTACTTTCTTCCCTCTCTCTATTAAACATTGTCCTTACGCAAAGGTACAGTTTAAAAAATCGCAAGGACCCAGATGATTTGTGAAAAGATAGAGTAGTTCTCAGAAAGGAACTTTATAGACTGGGCTATGTATGGTTCCGAGCCAATAAAAGATACAATGTATCTATACCATGAGATATCCATCATTTTACTCACGGTTCGGAGGCAGATGATCTCTGTCCGATGATAATTAGACCAGACGATGTTCGTGGTGCCCACACCAGGGACGCCAAATGTCGGGGCGCTCCCGCCCGGGTCCCCGACAGTGCCGGGAAGCGAAGTTCCCTTCTACCTCCGGGCCGGCGAGGAATGGATGAACACTCAGGGATCCGATGAGGTTTTAAAAAGACTTTACTTATCACAGGTTCAGGCATACAAATCAGCAAAAGGAAAAACCCGATGCTTAGGATTCCAGGCTAGAACCCCAGCCACGTGTAGGCCAAGATGGCGACCACCACGTGTATAACTTCCAAGGGGGAAAAAACGCTCACAAGGCGAGATTCCACCGGGAAGAAGAAGCCCGGGAGAGCGGGAACCGGCAAGTTTATACCCCCAGCAACTCAGACCTTCCTCCCATTGTTATGGAAAGCAGGGAGGGTCCAATGCCCTCAGGTAACCCCCTCCCTGCATCTCACCTAGGGCCTTTACTGTGCTAATGTTTTGAGCCGGAAGGGAAGGCCTTTGAAATGTAGAGAAGGGGGTTTCTGAGATGGCATGTCACTGTACCAAAGATCAACACCAATGCCAGTTAAATATTTCTCCAAGCCTTCACAAGTCTCCTCTACTTCATTGTAGTTTTATATTTTATCAGGGAGCCATGCTTGTTTGTTTGGAAGCAAACAGCATTTCTCTCTGGTCTAATTACTTAGGTGTCCTTACGTGGCCAGGCTAATATGCTGGTAAGATCTAGCTAGTCCCACGATGATTGTGATAGCATGGGAGAATATTTATACCAGCTAGTACAGCATACATGGTCGGATAAACTGCCACATTTAGACTACCCCCTTATCTACGGAGTGATCTTGGGGAGGCAATCCAGAGCAGATGCAGCGGCCCTTAGAGTC